>QGMF01000089.1:0-70305 GCA_007821475.1 Lachnellula arida | reverse complement strand
ATATATATATATTACTTTATTATATACCCTTCATACTAACCTAGGACTTATAACCTATTAGAATATAGTAACTAAGTAGTAGAAGTAAAGAGAGCATAGATTAATTAAAGAGAGAAAGAGAGAGAGGGAGAGAAAGCTCTACTTATATCTCTCTCTATCTACTTAGCTTTTATACCTAAGCAAGATATCCCTTACCGCCTATATAAGCACGCGGTAGTACTTTATATATAGAATATAATTTAATAAAAGGGATAAAAGATTAATTATAAGTAGCTTCTATAATATACAAAGGTTATATATAATAACCTCTACCCTAAACAAGTAATCTAATTATAGGAAAGCATCCGCAAGCGCTACCTGCAGTTTAAGTTCTCACCTAGCTAGCTATAAGGCTTCTAAAAGAGATATAGCATATCCTTTTATAGTAGTATAAAGCGCGCGCAAAAAGCCTCTAATAAGCTAGCGCTTATAGTTTAGTAATAGCTTTAATATAATCGTTAGATATCTATAATTAGAGAGGATTTAGTAGTTAGAATACCCTATAATAATATCCCTACTATAGGGCGCTTTAAGCTCTCTAAGATCGCGAATATAGACTAATCACCTCTTTTATTTAAGGTCTTAAAGAATAAGAGATACGCTAAAAAGGGGTCTAAAATAGTAATGCTGCGGGGAGTAAGAAGTAGCTAGGATAAGAGGTAATACACCCTCTAAATTATTATTTTTACTAATAGTATTACTTGTTATAAACCCCTTTTAATATTTAAGGGGAAGGAAAAGGGGGATTGCTAATAAGTTATAAAGTAGAAGTAGTATAACCTATAAGTAAAGGTTATATTTAATAATAAAGCTTATGCTAATACGCGTAACTTCCTTAATTAGATAAAGTATTAATACTTAACTACTACTACCTACCTATTATAAGATTATAAGCCTTGTCTGCTTGCCTTAGATACCTTTAAACTGTATATTAATAGAGGTAGATAAATCCCTCTAAACAAGTTAGTAACTATAAAAGCAAAGCGCTTTAAGGAAGAAGAGCTAAAGAAGCTTCTAGAGAAGAAACTTAATAAGCTATATGTGATAAAAAGCGTAATTCTAGAGGGTTACACAGGCTACCCTATAGGTGCTTAATATCTTACTTAATAAGATCTTGAAAGTCTATATTAAAGAGCTAGAAGATACCTTTATTAACGAGAATATAGAGCGGTAGGAAAAGGGAGCATTTAGTATAGAGGATCGCTGTATTTTAATAACTAAATAAGTTAAGGAAGCCTAGATTAAGCTTTACTTAGAGTATAAGAAAGCTATTATTCAAACCTTCTATAATATAAGTCTCTTACTATCTATAAATAGCTCTAAAGATACTATATTATCTATTCGCGATCTGCCTAATATTACTATTAGTAATTATATAGCTTTAGCACCTAATCTATAATCTAAGGCTTCTTAGGAAGCTAGCTTATTAACTGCAAATAAGAGAGAAAGAGGTAGTGGAATTATAATAGAGACTAAAGTAGATATAACTATAGATATAAGAGATAAGACTAATATACGCTTAGATTATAGTAGAGAAGACTATAAGAGTGAGAGTGAGAGTGAGCTTAATAATAGAGCAATTAAGGAAAGGGTCTCTAACTATAAAAGGTAAATATAACTATTTTTAGTAATAAATACGCGTTTTTAGTTAAAAATACTATACTTTTATAGCGATAGTAAGGTCGCCTATAGCGCGAGCGAGGACCTATAAATAATATAAGCCTAGGGCTTATAAACACTAGCGTTAAGCATCTGATTAGCTAGGAAGAGGGCGTATATTAAGGGGGGAGTTATGCTATAGGGGGGTTACTATTATAATTTATATAATATTTCAACTCTATAGCCTCGATCTACAGACCTCAAATATAAACATAAGTTAACCTACCGTATTAGTTAATATAAAGGACCTAGTCTATTTACTTTCCCGAGGGGGTAGACCTTAGCTAGGATATAGTCTTATTTATATTACGCTAGCTAGCGTAGAATATTAAAAGTTAACTATAATAAGTGCCGCTTCTAATATTATATAATCACGTTACCTTACTAAGCTTAACCTTATCTCGTTATTTACACTTTAACCTGTATTCTAGTGTTCCCCCTTATCTCAGAATCAGACCCTTGTTTTTTTAGGCTTTATATAGTGTTTTACGGGAATTAACCTACTTCTAACTATTTAGCGCAATTCTAGAGCCCCACCACCCTCCTAGCTAATTACACTCTTCTATTCCCCCTATATACTATAAGCCCAAATAAGGGTCTAAGATAATATAGGAGATTTTAACACCTAAATACTATAATTTTAGTATAGATAGCTTTATACTTAAATTGCTATATATTAATATTTAAAGAAATAATTAAAAAAAAAGTAAATAAGCTATTTTAAAGCCCTAGTTTTTCTCTTTAATTTAGCTCTACCACGAAGAGCCCTAGCTATAAGCTAAAGAAGTTATTAATTAATTAAATCTATATATATTCCTAGTACTAGAGAGTACGCGGGCGTACTAAGATATACGCGCGCATTCTGCTGCCTACTAAAACCACTACGTCTCTAGCTACTATTTTATCTACTTTTATCTAATAATTATAAAAATACTTATCTAAGGCTTATATAAGCTAAATAACCCTTATAGACCCCTTTTACTATACTAGGCTAGCGTGGTTATAAAATAAGAAGTATATTCGGCGTGAAAATTAATTAAATAAAAAAAACTCACTATATTTCTAGCTAGTATTTTACTTATATAAGCTATATAACCCTTAGGGACCCTTTTTACTATACTAGGCTAGTATAGTTATAGAATAAGAAGTATATTTATTACAAAATTAATAAAAAAACCTTAGATAATTACGTTTCTAGCTAGTAATCCACGAATTTTCGTCCGATCACTATAAAAACACTTGTCTGAGGCTCTAATAGTAAATATGACCCTTAGAGGCTATTGCGTATTAGGCTAGGCTAGCGTGGTTGCGGCTCTAGAAGGAGCATTCGAGTATAAGTTATAAAAACGCGCTCTTTAAAAAAAAAGTCGCTGCGCGGGATAATATACTTCGCATATTAATAGAAGAGAGAATATTATATAAATAAGAGAAAGTATAGAACAATAGCATATCTACTATATAACTCGGGCATGAAGTGATTTAGAATAGTAGGTATAGTATAAATGCAAAGTGTTTAAAAAGTGAAGAGTGCAATTTGCGCTCTCTCTATATAACGATCTCCTGAACTGTCTTAGAGGCTTCGCAGAGACCACAGCGCCTAACCCCACCTTTAAAATTGCGCGTTGCCTACCTTAGCCTAGCTTTTACGCTAATTAGTCAGGCCCCCGTGGTTTTAAGAAGCCGGCACGTGAGAGAAGTTCTCCTAACTGATAACAATATGGCACCCCAAAGCCCTCGACACGAAGACTTAAGCGATCAGGAAATAGTTCAGCACTGTTCAGACCCAAATCGTCAAGTCGTCGGCGTAGTTGGATCTGCCGTAGTTAAATTGTCCGAAGAAGTGGTTGTGAAGTTTGGCTGTGGCGTGACCGCCGAGGAAGCTGATAACCAAAAGAAGGCATTCGAGCTCCTCGACCGCAATAATGTTCGCGTTCCGCAGCTATATCGCTTCTTTACTCATGATATGAGGGACGGGTTTCCACCCTTTGGGTTTATAGTCATGGAGTATATCCACGGGGAGATTTGCCAATCGCCAGATAGCAACCAAATCGACAAGATCGCACAGATCCTTTTGTACTTTTCACGCATACAAGGCCAGCACCCTGGCCCTTTGCAACGCGGCATATCACATGGACTGCTCTGGGAGGAAAATGGGAAACCGGCCTTCAAAACTGTGCAGCAGATGGAGAGCTGGTTGAACGTCAGATTGCCAGACGTCGAGGCTAAATTGGCCCTTCGAGAGTATCCACTGGTCTTGTGCCATTTGGATCTTGCTCCTCGGAATATCATCTGGCTACCGGATGGCTCCGTGTGTCTTGTCGACTGGGCTTCGGCCGGCTTCTACCCCAGATTCTTTGAAGTCTGCCTTCTAAAGATCATGGAGTGCAGTCATGGGAATTACGAATTGACTTTGATAGACCGGATGGAAAAGCTGTCGGAAGACGAAGAGACTCAAATGCGCCTTTTGCAACGGTCGTTTTATAATGGCATCAGGTTACGTTGGGTAAGTCTATCCATTTTATATGCAACTCCGCAGCTGCTGACATTAGCCAAGCCCAAGATTCACGAGACTCTGGCATGAGTATGTATGGGCCGGGAAGGGAGGAGGAGGGAGAGTTGGGTTCTCACTTGACCATGCAAAGAGATGCCAGTACAGAACGACCTTCCGGTCATTAGATTCTGAGGCTAACCACTCCATAAGGGTTTTCTTTTTGCAGTATTGGACCAACTTACCAGCGCGCTGATGATTGGTTGGGTAGCACTTTAGTAGTGTGTTTCATTATAGTTAAGCCGCAGCATAGACCATGATCTGGTTTCTCAGCGAACTAACATGTCTTTATAAACTTCTTCTGCATCCGTATTCCCCTTTTCTGCCGGACCTATTGCTTTTTCCACCCTGTAGTAACCCGTTTTATACTTAAAACCATTATACTTGCCTCTCCGTCTAAAGGGGGGCGATAAACAACCCTTAGATCCCTCAACTGGACATGCTTGCAACAGCTATTTAGCGTTAGCATAGCCTCAGAGTTACTACCTACCAAGCACGGTCCTGAGATCTACCCTACTAAATCGAAATCACGTTACTTTAAGCTCCTCCACCCTCTTAACCGCGAGAATATTTCCATTTTAATCCTAAATCTTAATTACAACAATGAGTTATGTGGTAGCAGAAGTTGTATCACGAGTCTAAGAAGCCAAACAATCCTATTAATAGGGTGAAACGAAACTAGCTAATGTTTAGCATACGGTTGTATATTCCATGACAGCCGTAATCTTAACATTATCTTAACAATATACCCAATCCTTACAAACATAGGCGGCTCACTTGAAACTAGAATAGCATCTTCTAGGCGCCGGAAGCTAAAGAACAGGCAGGGTTCAACGTAATGCCGGATCGGAATCCCCAGGCTGAATGTGCCCTGGGTGGCCGATTCGCCTCGCGTTACTGCAATGCAGCCTCGTGTCCTTAATTAGCGCTGCAGCACAGCCTTGGTATCAATTACCGGATACGGAACGGGACGAGGGGCCATACTTGCCGCTCTAATGCAGAAAGATCAAAGACCTGTCAAAGGTAACCCTAACCTTCCGAACCTAATCCGGCCGCTTCTCCCAAAGCAATCAAAGAACAGGAATATCACTAGAGCAAGCAGCGTAGCATTAGCTAAGACATCAAAGCTGTTATTCTCCTCAGTCATTCTACGTATTCCCATTCTAACTTCCAAGGGCAGTGTGCCTTGGCTGAGTTTTAACCGTGCTCTCTCAATTATCTGTTTTGCTAGTTTAATTTGCCGAAATCTACCCAAGTGCTCGAGATGTATGAGCGCACTATACTATCTATTGTAATTAGGATTTACAACAAATATATCTTGTATATCACAGGGCTCTGTTCTGCACGCTCGTCAAGTTCTTGCTGGAATCAATGTTAAAGCCCATTAGTCTAACATCCCACCAGTTTCCTATATCTCTTAGCGGGGGGTTTCAACGCTCTGGACCGAGAAGGATCCGCGAGAGATTATAAAGCGTCTACTTTTATTCATTTAGAGACGGAGGATAGCTTTGCATTACAAATACAAGCCACAACCCTCATTTCCAGGCAGCCTATTCCTGAATGTTCATCAGCCTGTTTCTACGTACCGTATTAGTTAATATAAAGGACCTGGTCTACTAACTTTCCCGAGGGGGTAGACCTTAGCTATGACACGGTCTTATTTATAATGTGCTAGCTAGCGTGGGACATTAAAAGTCAACTATATGGTCTTCTGCTGGGGAGTGGTCTTATATCCTAACTAATATGGTGGTATGATGCATACCTTGTAACCTCCCTTAACTTTTAACTTCTAGCTTCTCTTTAGCCCGAAATGATGCATCATAATTATGCGGAAATGGAGGGAAAGCAGCCGTATGGATTAAAATCACCGTACCTTCTGCGTGGATATAGATGCATAGTGATAATTTCCCTGAAATTCGTGCCGACTCTTAGCCTGGATAGTAAATAAGCGAGGGAAAAGGGGGTGGGGGCCGCGGTAGCGTGATAACAGGACAAGAAAGGACATAGCTTAATATACACAAAAAAACCAAATCCAAGTAAAAGCACCCTTCCTTGCACCATCCCCTAAAGCCAAGAAGTGGCGTTCGAACAAACATCCACGTTAGGTGCTGAGACATGGACAGCTTTTCCAAATACCCAACTCTCAGGTTTAACCTAGTTCTCAATACCACACCCCTCATCTCCACATACAGAGTAACCAAGAGCAGAAGCTAATCTAACAAACAAGCAACGTCCATTCAACCAACGTATTAGCAATAAAAAGCCGGGTATGAGGATAAAACTAGGAGGATAGGAGTTTGCATATCTCCTACTCTATAGTGTTTAATTTTACAGTCTTCTCTACTCTATAAAAAAAAAGCTGAGCGGTAGATGGGAAAGCAGCACTAGCTAAAATGTCCTAGGTGGCGTGGAATATTAAAAGTTAACATAGCCGAGAATATCGTAGGATATATAGGCTCCTCTTGAAAATTGAAATAGCTCCGGACTCCTCGGCTCCTATAGAGAAATTGAGAGCTGCTTTCTTGTATAGGAATAAGCTTACGTCTGAACCGGAGAAGAATAATAGGGAACGGTCAAACGAGGCGATGGCACAGAGGTTCCTGTTCTTTTCTTCTTTGTTTTGATAAATGTACAGAGTAGTGATATTTAAGAGCTTGGTCTACGTTGATAGAAGATGTTGGCTTTGTGCTGACTGATGGGAGATGGAATGTTTGAGAGGTCCGTACTTGGTTGGGGAGAAAATGATATCTTAATTAATGCGTGAATATTTACTAACTGGTTTTCTTTTAAGAAAGTTGTCGGATGAGAACTGGAAAGGATATGGAGGAAAATAATAGAAAGGGATGTAAGAGGCGATGAATCTAGATACTGAGGAGAGTTGAGAAGGCTTTTGAAATATAGGAATAACCATCAAGGTGAAACACGGGTATTAGATAGAGAAACAAGGAAATAGAAAGAGAAATAGTGAGTGGGTAGTTGCAGATGCCTAAAAGAACGAATGAAGAATCCTGAAAGGAAAGTCCCCCCTCCCCACTCCCTAGGCCACGCTTTGTAGATCGATGGTATACGGACGACCACCCTCCCCTCAACATCAACATGAACACCAGCGGCATAAGCATCAACCACTCTCCTCCTCACTCTCCTCACCCTCACTACTATCATCATCCAACAACACCGACTCATCATCCCCATCCATCCACTCATCATCATCCTCAGACCCCTCCACCACCTCATCATCCCCATCATCCATCCCCTCCTCCACCCTCCTAACTTGCCCCAGTCTCCGCTTCGGAGCCACGCCTCCCTTCCAAGCATATTTGCGCTTGAGACGAGGCGGTCCCCTGCAAGTTGTACGTTTGCTCTTAACCTTACCTCCAGCTAGATCGTCCATGTTGCCGAACCTTGGATCATCTGCGGCAGGAGGACCGGGCCGTGGAACACTTGCCGGATCCATGCGCGCTCGCTCGATCTTGCTGATGGGCGGCGTATAGGGGGTACAGAAAAACTGCATACGAACCGCAAGAGGCGCCGCGTACCCGGCATACATCTCCTTTCCTTTCGAGCCAGCACCACTACCTCCCGCACTTCCTTCGTCCTCGCTTTCCCCAGCTGCGGCGCGTTTCTTCTTGAGTCTTTTCGGAGGCGTGGGGTAGTTCATAACGGCGCGGTCATCGATATACTGCCCGGGCTTGGGAGCGCCGTAGCGGGGAAAGTTGGAGGCGAGGGGGTTGTCTTCGATGTTCGACATGTCGCTGTCGGATTCGTCGGGGTTGGAGTGTTGGGTGCGGGGTTTGCGGGAGGTGTCTGCGGCGTGCTGGATGCGGTCCATCATCTTGCGGAGGTTGGGGGGTTCGGGGGAGATGCCCATGCGCTGGGGAAGTGTTAGAGAGGTAGATGCATCTTGAGTAATCGAAGGAGGTCATGTTATAGCTTGGAGAGGAAAGGTTTCATTGGGAAGAAGACCATGTTGCAACTTGGCTTTGAAGATAGCAAATGGAAGAATGAACTGTAATGAACTGTAGAGAAAGCCACCGAACTTACCACATTGTTCTTATCTTCCTCCTCCTTCTCCTCTGCCTTGACAGTCCCCGGTAACGGTGCCCTGTAGCTGGGCTTCAACGCTCGTGAATCCTCGCCATTTTCAGTATTAAAGATGGCAGATTGAGCAATCGATACTGCGCCAATTCCTCTTCTCCTCGCAGAAGATGAGGCATCAGGGCCAAGGGCGCCAGCTCCATTTGCCAGGATGGCGAGAGGGTTGGGAGTGTCGTTCATTGTTGTAGCTATAGCTGTGGTGATGATGTTGAAGGTAGAAGATGTGGAGAAGAAGCGGTGGTGTTCGAACTGGTTGCCGTGTGAGGTGGGTGTTTGGCTGAGGGCTAGTGTTGGACAGAGCTGGGTAGGAGGCTTTCAGGAAGTTGAAAGTTAGGTGTGCTGAATTGGAGAGACAAGGTGTTTCTTGGCGACAGTTGAGTTTCCTTGGTGTACTCGATTTGCTGTGCTCTTATAAACGCCCCCATCAGTGGCCGACCGAGATTAGAACTTGATATCAGAGCAGTCAGCGGGCGTAGAGCTAAACTTCGTGTCTATAAGATGGTGAAAATGACTATTCGAACTTCGTCGTCTTTCGCCATGCATTATCTCCCCGTTGTCAAGGATTGAACATATTACTCTCTAATCCGAACAAAGCATCCCTATATTCGTTTTGGGGGGTCAGGGGGTATTCTGAAAGAGAACGTGGTTCTAGTGGTGCTACATCTATGCAGTGTGCTACGGAGTAGGATGGTTGAAAAGTTAAGTGCATCCTAATTGCAAAGCATCAACTAAAGACTTTCCTAATTTGACACGGACTCCTATCTCTTCTCCAAAGCCATCAGCCCAATCTATGGAAAATAGAAGCCAGTTTCCGGTAAACAAGTAAAATATCTATTATCACACAATACCCAAGCATATTTCCTCAAGAAAAATCGCATTATCCGGTTGGCCTATCCAACCAAGACAATGAAGAACTTTACAAGATATATTACCAAACACAAACAAACGTTAATTAAACTACAAACCCCCCAACGAGAACAAGCCAGAAGAGAGCATAATCAATCTACTTTCTAGTCGCCCCTTATTCTTACCTATATCGCCAAAACGTACCCGCTTTAACATCTGATTTTATGTGTGTGAATTGACAGCAGCGAATGAAAAACCATGATTAAATCATCACTTACTCAACAAGTATTGAGCGGGGCATTTTTCTTTTCTGGACTTCCGATACCGGTCTCATTCATTTATCCATCCATCAAAATCCAAAACGACACTTTCAGAAGGAAAAGGCAAGCATTCCTCTCGCAACAACAGGAAAGTATCTTCCAAGCCATACCACGCAACGCAATGAACGTGGAAATGGAAAGAGACGAGGTGCTTGACAGTGGCGGTGGCAGTGGCAATGGTGCCGAAACAGGCCAGGTGTCTGGATCAATGGGCGATTCTGGACATCAGTCTGATGCGTCGACGCTTGATCGTATTATAGTTGACCTTAGATCCCCGAGCCCCCCTTTTCCTGATGCTGAGAGGGCATAGGCTACACCGGATGGAGATGAGGGTCCTACAGCCGACGGCCTTGGATATCAGTCTGGGTGTTCAACGCCTTTGCATATCGACCATGCGACTGGGACGTTCATTGGAGACTCCCCCCGTCCCGAGATCCAGCCTGTTGGCCCTCGAGAAGAAGGTGATGATGCTGATGATAGGCGTGTTTTGGATAGGACGAGACGTTTTCTTGATAGCTTTGTGGACAAATACCCGTCATCTAGGGGTGTTTTCGAGGCAGAGACACGGAACGTGTCTGAACGAGAGGATAGTGACCGAAATGGGTTGGATGATTCAACGATTCCCAGTATGGTTGTTGAACCTCGTTCCCAACCTCCAACTCGACCGGAGGCTGCGAAGCACCTCGAACCTTCCCATCCTGAGCATCTGCCCACGAATGTTCACCAGTCCAATCTTCCTCAGCAAGAGCAAGAACATGATGAAAGCGTGTCTAACGACTCAACTCATTTCCTTCCCTTGTGGCCTAGTCACTCGACTCACTCAAATCTTCCCAAACCCTGGTCGCTCCTTCCCCCTAGCCATCATGGTTTGCCACTCTATGATGGAAGAACTTTCGGCGCTGAATCCGGTTCAGAAGACCATCCCACGACCGAAGGCCATCTCGTTCCACCCAGCCACCACCACCAAGAGGACGAGGATCTAGAACCCACAGAAAGCTCCGAACCCATCAACAACAACGGAGAACCCGCTACACCTAGACAGAACGGTAACCGGGTGCCTTGTGGAGTATGCACGAAAGACTTCAGATGTCTCTGGGAGCTCCAACGCCACGAGTTCGTGCACAACATATTCTACGAAGAACACAAGTGCCCCGTCGAGAAATGCGGTTTGTATTTCAAGATCATGCGGGACATGATTATGCACCAGAGCTACGCGCACGGTGTGTGGAAATGCACGAAATGCCATACCGTGTTTCGAGGGCCTAATGAACTTCATGCACACACAGGGGTAAGCTAGAAGCATATCCGTTCCTTAAACAGCTCTAGATCGAGTTATACTCACATATCCACTCCACTTCCACTTGGCACTCACTGACCGTTATGATCATTAGAGAGAAAATCCGGATCCCAAGGGCAAGTTTTGCGGCGAATCTCCTTTCACGAGCGAGGCTTGGCCACGAACAAGCGACAGGCCGGGCAGGAGAGCTGATGGTAGCCGAGTTGGGAAACGAGCTGCTGCTGCTTTGCTAAACGGGCGTGGGGAGCCAGGACCAGATGTACCGGTACGTGTCGAGACGAGGAGTAAGGGCCAAGATGCGCGACGGGCGAGAGATGATCTACGCTTCTGGAATAAGGGTGTAGGCGGTAAGAGAGGGGATCAGTCTGTGGCGCACAGCCGGAAGAGGAAGCATAGGCAGTTTCTGGCTGAGGGGAGGAGCGGGCGTTGGAGCAAGATTCTTTTGCTCCCAAGAAAAAGCACACACGCCCCGGCGAACTCGCGCAAGTAACGCACCAGCGCTCAAGACTCAACCCAGACCCCGAACCCAGTACATTTACCTGCGACATCAGCATCAGCACCAACACCTCAACCTCCAACTCCACATGCACATCCAGCTTCCCCACCAAAGAATCCTACATCGCCCACCTCCAAAACGTCCACGCGACAAGATCCGGAGAGGAGGGAGAAGCAGCGTTCAAGCTTAGGCAGCTAATGGTGTGGTGCGAGATTAGAGATTGTTTTAAAGGCTTTGTGGGGGAGGCGGAGAGGGATATGCATGTTAGGGAGGTTCATGAACAGGAGAGGGAGAGGGGTAGGGAGGCACAGCCGGGGGATTCGTGGTCGTGGAAGTGCAGGGTGGGTGGGTGCGCGAATAAGCCAAAGGCGTTTGCGTATGCGCCGTTGCTGTTTGAACATCACGTATGTGGATTTCCCTTTCTCCTGAGTTTGTTGAGCTGTTTGTTTCCTGATCGGTTGGGAGTTTTCTTTTTCGGGGGTGGGGTTTGGGAGTCTAGTTCTGAGACTTTGTGGAAGGAGTTGTGAATTATGAGGGGGGGGGGGGGTTCTTTGTTATGCCTTGGACAATGCTGACTCTAGATGGGAGCTTGTAGCGGGATGCACATCAGTCTGTTGGCGGTTTCGGCGTTCCTAGATTGTACGGTGGAAAGGAGGTGGCGAGGAATGAGAGGGAGTTTGACAAGGCGGCTGCGGATTATAATCGTACTACCTATCGGTATTAGGATGGGATAGATTATAGGGCGTTTCATTGGCCTGTAGGTCGTGGTGTCGAAGGAACGAGACCGTGTGATCATTGTGCAGGCGGTTACCTCGGGGGTGAAAATGATGACGGGAGGGGGAAGCGAGTACTAGACTATTGCGGAACACGCAAATTTTACCTATGTAGAGAATGAAGAAGATTCCCCAGGGCGAGAAAAATACCTTGGTAAAAAGTTCTTGATATCTGGTGAAGTTGGGTGATGTCTATGCTGTTCGACTGGGCGGTAAAGTTGGGCAGTTGATGTTGAATATGTGCGAACTTGTCTCCCCTGTTATTTGCCGCTCAATCACCCAAGAGATTTAGAACATTATTTGTCAGCTGGGATGAATATAAAGTTTGAATGAAAAGACATAAACATACATTTATTTCAGTTAATCCGAACCATCGGTATACATTTAGTTGACCGTCCACGGCAGTGAGTCTTGTACCTGACAGTATAGTACAACAAAGTTCCGGTACCCAAAATAAATAGTTATAAACATTATACTCACCCAAGCACTGGCTTGAACCAGTTCACTTCACAGGAAGCAGAATGGAAGGGGATTTAGCATAAATAGGTTTCAATTTAACTCTAGAGCAACCTTCTATTGATCCCTTTGCAGAACAAGCATGTCTTTATATACCTCGTATGCATAATACCCATACGCCGATGTAAGTCACCAAATAAACGCCCCTCCCCAACCCAATGCCAGAGACGCCAAAAAGCAACGTAAACATATCATCACGAAACGCTAGAAGCCGCGAAACTCAATAAAGACCCAAATGTCAAGCCAGCAACCAGATTCATACTCATAAACCCCCCAGTAGCCTCCCTTTCCTCCTCTGCTACGAAATTGTTAGCGTGACTCATGGCCAAGCTACCAATATAGCCGTTGGTGGCCCCAAAAGATAATTGGACTACAATAAGATAGAATGCATCGCTTTTAATCTTGGCGCCTTTGCCTTCAATATTGCATAATAGGTATAATGGGAGATGAGCACCGCGGAGAAGCGCGAGGGTGAACATAAGCCAAGGGCGGCTGCTGATGTTAGGCACGGGAATGATTGTAAGTAGCCGACCACCGAAATCTCCTAGGTTCCAAACCAGGAATCCGAGGGGGATAAATGTCGTCGGTTGGAAGAGTCGGGGTGCACGGTCTTCAGGTACGACCGAGAGGATTTTCTGGGTGAAGACTGGGAAGAACATGGTTATAGCAAAACAGACAAACACTGTTCCCGCCATGAAGTGTAGTTTCTTGTAAAGAGTCCACATGGAAACAGTTTTCCGCTTCCCTCCATATAATCCGTCGTCGCTTTCGGCCTCTGTAAGCATTTTGAGCTCGACAATTCGATTATGCTTCCGCACCAGCGGTAAGAAGGCGAATAGTGTGAAGAGACTAATCAGGGTTGCGGTCAGGAAGTAAATAAACGCAGAGGTCTTCGCTTCATTTGCTAGACTGTCAGCAAGAGCAGACGGGTCTTCCCATTTATCATGCACTGGAATTGCCAGTACAGACATAATTTGTGCAAAAGATGGAAGAACGCCTGCGACAGCCTGACCGGTCATAATAGCCTGAATGTATTCCGCCCTCCCAAAACTCGACGCAAAGGCGAAAGCTCCGTTTTGAATAAGCCCCGTAGCGCAAGACGTGGAGAACACCATTATCAACGTGAATGCCAGATATCCCGGAGATGAAACATTAGGGAAGAGGGAGGTCGATATGCAAAGGAGGGTGAACACTATGGTGTTCAGAATAAGGGCGTATATGATTCGTCTTGGGTAGGAGGCTGTTGCTTGCAGGTGATTGAGGACGACCATGGAGCTCAGGTTCGTAACGCATCCGACGGAGATGATGGCAGATTGGAAATGGTTTAGAATGCTAACATCGTCTCTGAATCGGCTCTGAAAGTAGGGAGCCGCGGCAAGAAACATGTTCCTGCAACACATTAGTATTTACTGCTCTGCAAAAAGGCCCAAGGTGCATACCAGGCCCACAACATAGCTATGCCCAGCAAGAGGAAGACGGAGTATTCCATGTAGGAAAACGGCTCGGCGGGGTCCGGTACAACCAGGATGGGCCGCCGCACATCTTCATCAGCATCGCCCAAAGGCTCATAATCTTGGTCGTCGACTGATTTGCTGAAGATTGCGCGTAGCCTGGCGATGGCCGACTGGTCCTCCATGGTGGTTGTCAATAGTGGGTGTGGCGGGATCGTTGGAGCATTCGTGGCGGATGCAAGGTCTTTGTAGTTATCCAGATATATATACGTATCTAGCGAGCATATCGAGATTCAATGTTTGTCGCCATACATACAGTATCGTGAATAGGTTAGACTCATACCTTGTTCTCGTTGTTTGATGATGATGTTGACCACGAGCCAGCCATGCCGTGTTCACGCCTAGCCTAAAGATACCCTGTATCAGCTGACCTGTGCTGTGCATGTGCCTGAATATGTCATGCTTCATTGGCTCCACCCCCTGATGACTGCAATGCCCCGTCTGCACAGTAAATTTACAATCCATCTCCTCTTCGCTGCCACAATGCTGCAGGTACAAGGTTCACCAAAGATTCATTAGCGGGCCGACCTCTCCCATACAAATTTGGGTGAGAGGAAGTGACCGCGTAACATGACTTGGAAGCAATGCGTATGCAAGTATGTCTTGCTGCAAATCCGACTTGCAACGAAAGTCGCAAATGTCTTAGTTCGGGCGGGAAGGCTTTGTCCAAACCAAAAATCTACATACCTATCCGTTGATTGTTTTCCATCTTATGAATCCTGAACGCGACGCGGCTCTATGTTTCTCGCGCTAGGATAGGGGGTTGTGGCTGCCATCTGGTCGTACGTGTGACAAGGCTGTTGATTCGCTGATGCGCCTTGGAGGTGCGTTGTCACGCATTATGTTCATTGGGGACAGTGCATGAGAGGCTGCTTCGAAGTCGTGCAGTTTCCTCCTCTGGCAAGTGAGAGCAAGCGCTCTTTACAATGGACATGACATGAGCAGGCCCAATGCTCATCTCACACGGGTTTTCATATGGTTATCGCAAACAGTCTGTACAACTGTACTGTCGGAAACCGCTGTGTGACTACCACGTGCATGCTCTCAGATGGAACAATGAGTAGTCATCAAATCGGAGGCTCTATTTCGATTGCGTTTCAGAAGCCGATGAAGGACCTGAACGGCTTCTTGTTTTAAAGCGAGGGTGATCTTATTCGCGATACCTTTATTCATTCAAAGTACTGTTGTGCGCTATGGCAGTACATTTGCCCAAGAGGTCGGAGTCGAGTTTCTTTCCTATCTAGCTCCCTAAATTTCGCCATCGTTGTCCTTTATTCTCTTCGTGAGCAGTTGAGGCAGCTTCAGCGGTATGAATCCTTGCGCAAAAACAACTTACTCGGAGCCTCCAAATGTAGACAGAGACTGGACATTGACCATCTCTCTCGCAACCTACAACAACCGTCTTCTTTCCCCCATCCTCCCTCACCCCTCAACCTTCTTCAGGCCCTCATCATCAGTCTTCAAACTAACCTCATTAAACCTCTCACTCCTCGGCAACTCAACATGCACGTTCCCCACGACCGCAACCTGCATCTCCACCACCCCGTCCCGCAACTCCAAAACATGCCCTCCAACCCTCCTCTTCTCATCGATAAAATGCATATGCTCCCCCGCAACACTAAACCCCTGCCAAGCCTCCGGACTCCGAAATCCAATAACCGTCCCTCTCACATTCTCATACTCAGCCACAAACTGGCTCTTCCCCAATTCCGACAGCGGTTGCCCTTCATACTCCTGTCCTTTCACAGTCCTGCATTTGATCGACGCGAAAGACCCGGTGATGCGGTAAGAAATAAACAGGTTTTTGGAGTGCGCGTTCCAGTCTGAGAGAACGGAATCGATGCTAGATTTTTGCGAGAGGGTGATATGCGGGAACGTGTGTTCGGGCACAAATTGTGTGACGGCGCAATAGGGGACTTCGTCGGTGGGTGAGGCGATGCGGATTTTTCCTTCAGCGAGGAGTTGGTAGCATATCCCGTCTAAGAGGAGGAGTTCTCCGTTCATAAGGACGAAGGTGCCGAGGCCCTGGTTGCCTTTTGTGAGGACTGTTTATCCAATTAGTATGGACGTCATCTTAGGGGACAGAGAAGTGGGCTCTTATTTGAGATGTGAGATGGGGGAACAGTTTTACGAGTGAGACTCAGACTGGCTTACGGGTGGAAACGGGGACGCCGGATGAGGAGACCCCCGCCATCAAGGCGTTGAGGAGGGAGTATTGGTATATGTGATTTGATTCGAGCGCCATACTGGGTGAGTAAGTGAGACTCGCTATGAGAGCAACCCAAATTTTGGTTATAAGGGGCTTCAAATGAGCAAGTGAGTTGCTTTGGGAGCTTGATAGACCAATATGGCTCAATGCGCTTTCAGAGCTAATGGTGGGGTGAACGTGACGTCATAAGCTACTCCAATCAATGGATATATATTTCCAGGTAAGTCGAGGATATACTTTTACTTGATTGCTGTGTCGTATGATGGATATTTTACCTATCTCTGCTCTCGTGCCATACGGAGTAGACAAGTGAGTGAGTGGGAATTTATAGCACACGTTCTATCTACCGAGTGGGTCAACCCCGCTGTGAAGGCCAGCACCACGCATACAAGCACACCACAATTGATTCAGTGGGCTGTTTTGTAATAAGATTGCAAAAGTATGACAACACACAGCGAGACTACATGCATGATTTTATTAATAGCGTGTCCTTGAATTACCTACAACATTTTGAGATGATGGGCTACGGAGAAGTCTCGGCGAGGGAACAAAAAAGGCCCGCAGGTTCCGTCAACATTTCTACGTCACACCGTCAGAGTAAACATCTGATGGGAATAGTTACAGTAAGTCCGTCAAATTAATTCATAAAACAACCACTCCGATCGCTTAACGGACTCACTCACCTAACACACTCTCAGCTTCCCTACACCTAATCCTCACCCTAAGCCTCCATCATCAACCGTCTCAGCCACAGAGGCAGCTCAGTTCACCATGTCGGAAGACTCAGTAGCATCCATCATCGTCAACAGTCTCTACAATGCCGGCGTCCGTATCGTCTTCGGGATCCCAGGCGCCAAGATCGATGCCATCTTCGACTGCCTGCAAGACCATCCGGAAATCAAGCTCATCGTGTGTCGACATGAGCAAAATGCAGCCTTCATGGCCGCGGCTGTAGGTCGTATTACTGGGGTTCCGGGGGTATGTATCGCTACTTCTGGACCTGGCGCTTCGAATCTAGCTACTGGTGAGCTTTCATTCTCTTCTCTTGATACAGATGCAGATACTACTTGCGTCTGAAAACTGGAGCTGATGCGTTTTGAAGGTCTCGTGACAGCCACCACCGAGGGTGATCCAGTCCTGGCCTTGATCGGATCGGTGCCCAGGCTTCAGAACACAAAACGAACCCACCAGTCTATGAAGGCATTAGATATCTTGGGTCCTACTACCAAATCAGCCATTCCAATTGATGTCGAGGACCAGGCCGCCGAGGTCATCTTGTCTGCTTTGAGAACAGCAGCTGTTTCTCCTAAAGGCGCAACTGTGGTTTCTATCCCTGCAGATATTGCAAAGGAAAAGTCCGAGATTCTTGCTTTCGAAAGTCGTGCTTTCAAGCCACCGATGTATGGAGCTGCTCCTCTGGAAACTCTGGACAGTGCTATAGCCATGATTGAGAAAGCCGAATTGCCCGTCCTGTTCCTCGGAATGCGAGCCAGCAGTCCCAGAGTAGTAGCCATGGTTCGCCAGCTACTGACAAAGTTCCCTATGCCAACAGTAGAGACGTTCCAAGCCGCAGGAGCGGTATCAAAAGAACTCGCACATCTCTTCGCCGGCCGAGTGGGACTCTTCCGCAACCAAACCGGCGACAAGCTGCTCTCAAAATCAGACCTGATTATTGCCGTCGGATACGATCCAGTAGAATACGATGCGGACATGTGGAATCCAGACGGAAGCCGGAAAATCATCCACATCGACTACACGCCCGCCGACTACGGCGCCTACTACCACCCCGTCTCGGAACTCCTCGGCTCCATCGTGCAAAACCTCTCGCACTTCGTCCAGTACCTCGCGTCCGTAAACGACACCACATCATCCCCTCTCTCCAAGCAGCTCTCCAAAGAATACCTGGCCTGGCAAGACTCCCCGCTCACAAAACGCACCTCCGGCCTCATCCAGCCCCTGCACTTCATCAGCACCCTGCAACCCCTCGTCTCGCCCTCCACAACCGTCACCTGCGACGTCGGCACCGTCTACATCTACATGATGCGGTACTTCTTTTCCTACGAGCCCCGCACGCTCTTGTGCTCCAACGGCCAGCAAACGCTCGGCGTCGGCATGCCGTGGGCCATCGCGGCGTCCCTCACCCAATCCCCGCCTTGCTCTAAGAAAGTCATCTCGCTAAGTGGAGACGGGGGATTCATGTTCTCGGCTCAGGAGCTAAGTACAGCGGTGCAGCAGAGATGCAATATCACGCATTTTATCTGGAACGACGAGGCGTTCAACATGGTGCAGTTTCAGGAGGAGATGAAGTATGGACGCGGCAGCGGCGTGTCGTTGGGCGGCGTGGATTTCGTGAAGCTGGCCGAGGCTTTTGGGGCGAGGGGCTTCAGGATCAGCGATGCGAGTGAGTTGAAGAGCGTCATGCAAGAGGCGTTGGCTTTTGAGGGCGTTAGTATTGTGGATGTGCGGGTGGATTATAGCCAGAGTCACCAGTTGGCGGGACGAATTGCGGAGAGTGAATGGAACTGATGGGAAGTTTCGTAGTTATCATATTCAAATGTTGGCATGCCATGCCAAAACGCCGTAATGCCAATGCTAGACCCGAGAACGCCAATTAGCCATATCCATCCTATCCCATATCATCAGCATCCCAGCAACTGTGCATCACCATATATATACAAGCCTCAAACCCCTCCACCCAATCCCAACCATCCGCCCAATCCCACCCACGACCCCTAAAATACCCCCGAAACATCAGCCCCATACTCCTCCGCCTGCACCTCACTAACCCAGCCCCTCTCCACACAATAACAAAGAGTCTCCGTCGCCGTCCCAAACGCCCCATTCTGAATCTTGGTCCTGGAATCCAGTTTCTTGGTTAAGTCTTTTGTCTCTTCATTGAATGCCGCTAGAGCATCCTTTCCTTTTTCACTTCCCTTTTTATTCCTACTTTTTCCCCCTTTGACTTTCCCAGTAGTACTGGTGGAATTGGTGGAGGGATTAGTGGATGTAGAGGTAGTGGTAGTGGTGGAGGTCTGTTTCAAGGCTTTTTTGAGATATCCTAGTATATATCCGATCCAGATTACGTTGCTGTAGGGGGTGTATGAGGACCATGATTTGGGTTTGGATGTGGATTTTGATTTGCAGGGCGCGGACGAGGGGGAGGGGGAGGGGGAGGGGGAGAGGGTTTGGGATTCGTGCCAGGCTTTTGTTTTGGCGGTTCGTTCGCCTGTTATGAGGTTTGTGCGCATGCTGAGGTGAGTGGAAAATATAAGTTAGGTCATGTTAAACTAAAAACAAAAAGGGAAAAAATGCAAGTGTTTTGGAAAAGCAAATAAACCGGGAATTGGAGCGAGGAGGGGGATGGGAGAAGGGAAGGGGAAGGGAAAAGGGGTATATACCGGCGATAAGCGTTGAATTGTGGATGGCCTTCTGAGCCTTGGAAGACCATGGGATCTTCTTCTAGGTCGAGGAATACTACAGTGCCGTTTTGTAGTTTCGCGCGCGAGAGGCCGTAGTCGATGAGCGTGGTCTTGACTCCTGCACGTCCTAGTTTGAGGTTGGGAGTTGCGCTTGTGCCGGTGGTTTCGAGTGAAGGGGCGGGGGAGACGGAGACGCAGATGTTGTTTTCGTGGAGATCGCGATGCTATGAAATGATTAGCTGTGTACTGTAGACCTCGGAAATACCCACTTCGAATTCATTCGCCATCTCGCCCTTTGCAAGAGCCAGAATAGTCCCTAGAAGGATATCCCAAACTTGCTCAATACTCGTGACTGCAAAATCCTCCAACACACACCCCGCATCCCCCAACTCAATAGCCAGAAACTCCGACGCGTCGGTGTAGAGCTCCGGGTGCGGAAACTGCGATGCCCGGTCCCCCTTGCACACTTCCTCGCGGCGCTCGTACGCGTCGATGAACGCCGGCACGGATCGGCCGAGTATGATGTGGGCGTCTTTGAAGCGGACGAAGCCGGGGAGTTCTGTAAGCGTGTTCATGATCCTGACTTCCGAGACGATGTTCTCGACTCTGATGGCGGTGTCGCTTGTGCTGGAGGCTGGGTCGGACGGGGATTGGATGCGCATTACTTTTATGATGGAGGTTTCGCCGGATGGGATTGTGATGCGGTATACTTCGGCGTATGAGGCTTCTGCTATTTTGATTACGGTGCAGTCTGGAGGGAGCAAGTCGGCCCAGGAATGGGTTGTCATTGTTCGCCCGGTGTCGATGCTGTAGGTTGTGACCAGTGGTAGTAAGTGCTTGTGTTTTGCGTCGAGGATAGAAGCTTCATCTTCTTCCCCGGGTTCATGATCCTCGTCGACTTGCGATATTAGCCCCTCAGGGCCTGTTGGATAGTCAGTACAAATAAGACCCTCACATCGATATGCCGTACTTTCTTCACTCTCGCTATCCGCTAGAGTGTCCGAGCCTGTCAAATAATCAGCATATGAGGGAACCCAGGGGTCGAATCCGGCTTACTCTCGTCATCGTCATCATCGTCGTGGTTGTGGCCAACCCGATTCTCCTCATTCTCAGTATCGCCGTCGAGGTTTAGATTGCTTACAGCAGAGGTGATGTCCGTAAGAGCAGATCGTTCTGGCGATGTCGGAAGTTTGGGGTGGTGGTTCTTGCGCGATATGCTACTAAATAGAGCGGATGCGGCGATAGAGGCATGCGTCTTCCTCGCGCCGTAGGTACGAGGTCTACCCATATGCCTATGTCTACCTTATTGCAGTAAGTGGAATGAGAGCCTCCAGGTCTATCTTCATAGTCAGTCTTATTTCATGGGTAATTTGAGCAAGTGACGAAAAGGAGGATAGAGGGATCGTTCCTCTCAATATTTCAAAAGATAATTCCATGCATATTGTTCAAGACCCGCAAACAAGCGGGCAATCCGACAAGGCGTCCGGCAAATAGTTCAACTATGCAACATCCTTCACTTATAAGGAGGAGTCCAAGTCCCACAAAGATTGACCCCTTGCCCCTTTCCAAGTTTCCCCTGGACCTGTCCAAGAATATGGTCACGTGGTAGAGCCAAACTTGCAATCAACCCGCTTTTGAGAACAATTTGAGCTGTTTCACACTTGAAACAGTCTCAGAAGAGAGATATTTGACTTCATAATCCTCTCCTTCTGTAAACGCTTTAGGAGACTCAGAAGAGGACCCTTCAGGGGTGTAAACAAAGGACTTGTCCACGTACCTGTCGAGATGGCCACGGATATCAGGAGGAATACTATGTGACATTAGAACCTGGGCTCTTAGATTACCGGCAGAGTTGCATATTGTACCTTTCGCTATTGTCGTCGTTATTAAGCAAAGCCATAACCAGGGCAAGCCTTCAGACCCTCAAGATGTTTACTATCGGCGGTATATTAATCCGACCCATGTTGTCACAGTGATGTGTAAAAAGTGCCCAACACGGGAAATCCGATAATTTCACAGGGATATTACAAATAGCCTAACCATATCACGACTAGTGGCAATGTAAACTGGTCCCCATTTCTTTTCCTACGACCACGAAGTCACTCTTCAGCTCATCAATTGTCAAGATGGCCGCCATATTCAACAACCTCTTTGGAGGATCCAAGCCATCTGCGTCGCCAGTTCCCGCCGGTGACTCGGGTATGTTTGCGCATGTGTTTCATTAGAAGATATCTTGCTAATCAATTGCCTATCGCAGACTTTGCGGATTTTGCGGGAGCTCCAGACCCATCTCCCACTCCCATCTCCGCCATTCCCACCGCCGCCAGTTTCACTGGTGCTGGTGCCCTTCCGACTGGTAGCAGCAGTGCTGTTCCCTTCACGAAATGGTACAATGTCCACGAACGATACTCCTTGAGTGACTTCAAGCAGGAA
This sequence comes from Lachnellula arida, assembly GCA_007821475.1. Taxonomy (NCBI): domain Eukaryota; kingdom Fungi; phylum Ascomycota; class Leotiomycetes; order Helotiales; family Lachnaceae; genus Lachnellula; species Lachnellula arida. The sequence goes on along the minus strand of QGMF01000089.1, from coordinate 48,144 downwards.
GGTGTGATTCTTGGTATACTCCTGGTCATCATTGCTATCCATCTCTACGGCACAAGCTCCAACCGGAAACGGGCAAAGGCATGGATCACTGCGCATGCGCCGACTCTCCATAATGAGTTCGCTCTCGTTGGATTTGGTGGCCGAAAGCTCCCAACCGAGGACGAGATCGCGAGTGGAGGCTTGGCAGAGACATTGGCGACTGATAGCCTCCAGCTGCCTGTAGACCTGTTGAAGGAAAAGTCTCCCCAGGAATTCTCAACTTATGCGACGGGACGACTAAATGTTGCCTTCCTCGATGTCAACCTGACTCTCCTCAAGCGCTACAGCCCTCTGACCCTGGCCTTTGAATACGGCGCAAGTCTCTTCTTCGACAGTTTCCCTGCCCCAGTCGAGCGCGTTGAGGCTATCCTGTATCCCTTTGATGGCAGAGAGGCTCTTACCGTTCCCGGTCAACTTCCAGGCGCGCATGAGCTCCGCAAGGATACCAAGAGCAGTTATGATGGGTTTGTGTGGGCCATTGTCAACAAGGAGACCATGAAACAGCTGCGCGGCGAGCGATATGATGTCTCAATTACTTCTACCAAGGATCACCCAAAGCTTCCAAACTGGGCAACTATCATGAGCGAGAGTTCTGAGATCACTGAGTTCTTGCTCACCCCCGAGCTTATCAAGGCTGTTGAATCGGCCGGAGAACTATTGGACCACATCATTGTCACTGACCAGCCCATTGACCAACCTTCAAAGTACACGTAGTCCGTTTTCATATCTCGTAGTATTTACTGACTCATTGCTCAGGCTCGACGAGACCATCCCAAAGAAGCGCATCTACCTTTCAATGAGACTCCCCTCTTCCGGCGATTACACCAGTCTCCTACCCATCTTCCAATACTTCATCCGCCTGACAGACACCCTCGTCCAATCGGCTCACTTCCGACCTGAAGTTCTCCGAAAGGTTCGCACAACCCGCGACGACACCATCAGAAGGCTCCAGAAGGCAGACGACGAGGAGAAAGCCGAGGAGATAAAGCTCGAACGTGAGAAGGTGAAGAAGCAGAAGCGAGATGCCGAACTAAAGGGCCTCAATGCCAAGGCGCAAAAAAAGTATCTGGAGAAGGAGAAGGAAAAGGAGATGAAGAGAGCACAGAAGAAGCAGACTCAACGTGGATAGTTGCCATATTGAGCTATCTCTAATCTATTCAATTGTACAGTTAATATGGACAAAAGTCTTGGTCGAGGTTAGAGGTGGGCGGTTGACGTGTACAATATTTTAGTGGCAATCCTTGCTAAATATGAAACTCCCAAGATGCTATGTTCATTTAGTACTTATACATTAAAGCGACCATATCTCCGTCTTTTCACTTAGTTGCCCACTACGGTTTTAGTGTTTCCCGTGAGGGTATCATTGCTTGACTCCTAGGTTCCCTCGAGTGAAGAGAACAAAAAGTGCCGTTTGCCCTCTTTGATTGTACTCGAGTGTTGCATTTAATCGACTCCAGCTTCCAGAACAGCGCTCCAGCTTGTGTCATTCCTTTTAATACCCCACAATTATACTATATAAACTCCTATATTATTTTACGACCTTCTCCACAAAGCCCAAGCCCCTATGCCAGATGGATAAAGGCGGCACTCACTATGGTTGACTTTTAATATCCTGCGTCGCCTAGCATACTATAATCTAGTGCCGCTATTTCCTATACACCACAAGAGTAGCAAGTAGCGCCTTTTTAAAGAAAGCGTAAAACTCTATAGGAGTTGATACTTTTTATGGAGTAGAGGATTTATTTTGTTCTACAGTTTTTAGAAATTAGAGGCTCTAATTTGCATAGGTTTAGCGGTATACCTAATCTAGCCATATGTTTGACTTCTCTTGTTTAATTGAAATAATTGTTCTATCTATTATACCTAGCTAGCATCTTTTGGACACTTATCATAATTATGATTTTCTATTTGCTGGATTATTATATTATACACATACTTTGTTTAAGGCTAATAAACACATCGGAAAGGGAGGGAGGGGGCGGTTGTGCCATGGGAGAACTTCAATAGCAGCTCTAGCTTATCACGGTATGGCACCACCCCCATTCGAATAGCAATAGGTTTTTTTGGCCTGGTGTACGGACCGTCCGTATTCCGCCGGTTTCTAGACGGCCGGAACGGAACACGCCTGCCCAGGTGTATAATAAATCAGCCGCAGCGCAGCCGGCCGCAGCTGCCCATTTGCCAGGCGAATCGTTCTGCCGAGTGGAAAGGAGGTTCGCTGTCGTACACGGATGCAGAGGAATAATATGTTGCTTTTTATTGGAAGGCGCTTGCTGCCCTCATAGGCGACGGATAATACCCTCACTGGTGTTAGGGGTGTCGGAGCCATAGCCATAGCACCTCAAATTTATGGAAGGTCACGGGCTACAGACTTCGCATCATCTTGTAACCCGTGATTGGAATCCTCTTACCGCGTTGGTTTCTCAGGGCTCCTACAATCCAACAGCCAGCTATGGTGCAGATCAACCCCTCGACGCTAGGTACAATCCCGCTATTGTGTCTTCAGCTTACCTGCGAAATGATCACGCTGTCTTCGACAGTTCTTCCGCAACTGCTAATCCAGTCCCACATGTTAACTATACAAACCAAAACGTCTCCAGCGTTCCAAGATCATACCCTCCAGACTCGTCATTGCCCGTGGGAAGGTATACCGACAATGCTGTCCACAGCGCACGCGGCTCTGTTGCGCCAATCTCGAGCGTTGCAGGAGGTGCCGGCTTTACATCTGATTACGCAACGCCAGATAATCGACGCGAAGATGACATCGACCTGGACGACAATCATGATTCCCGAAAAGGTCGAGATGGCGGAAGTAGCAGGACGGTGCGGCCTTCAGGTGGGAGAAAGCACCGGCATTACAGCTGAGACTCACTTTGGAGGCGCCCGGCAGTGACATTGCTGGCGTTTCAACATTGTGTTCGGTTGGCAGAGAATCTGTCGCCAGATCAATACGTTCCTTGCTGGCTTCTAGCCAACATCGACTATGTGGTCTCTGGCCTGGTGCCATGAGACACGTCTGCACTGATGATTCAAAATCAGGTTGCTTGACCTTGGGAACGTGAGATTCCCACCTATGTTTGTGTGCTGGAAATTTGTTTTTTCTTGTTTGATTGTTAGGTTTCTCTATTATTATTCTGCCTGTGTTAGTTTATGATAAAATACTCCAGTGTTTGCAATTCTCTCCTGGTTTTGAACTTGTTCTACCTGGATATCGCAAACCGATTCTTTCGGCTGGGTCTTCATCATCAATTCTAATCTCGTTGGTGTGTTTTGCAAGTTGTTCATCTCCTATCGGTTGCTTGAGATACTCATGAACTAAGAGGGCGGGATTCCGCGTTGCTAATATTTACTTTACTCTCAAGCGTCTTTCTTGCAATATTTGCTTTACAAGGGTATCGAATTGCAATGAACATCGACAGTATTTCTATGGCAAACAGGGCAAGACAGTGAAGAAAATATTTATTAAAGTATCTGCGAGATGATTTAGGATAGGTCGTAACGCTTTAGTACACAATTCACTGCCAGTCATTTCATTCGTTTCAACAAACAACACGTGAAGATATACTTGATTGGTGACTCACTAAATGTTCATGTTTGCAGTCATGATCTCTGACTTGTACAATTCACACCACATCTCTAACGTCGATTCACATGCATCTTCCTCTCAAGCCATCCTACATATTCACAAACGCGTTGCAGTATATCCCGACCTGTGAATAACATGGCTGAATCATTCCCCAAGGCCTATATATTACCAGCAACAAACCCCTAAACCTTCGAGCTCCTACTCTACATACCACCATATCTAGCCCCCCTCAAGTCCCACTTCGCAACTCCAACTCCAACTTTCGCAACAGCAAGCAAAAACATACCTACCACCCACCCCACACAAACGCGCAATCCGGTTTTCTAACCCCAAAAATATCGCATCAGAATGGACTGTCCTACGTGCGGCAATAACCCCTGCTCCTGCAGTGTCTCCAGTCCGCCTGGTAGCGGTGGTGAGAACTCACAAACTGCCATCTGCAATCTTAACCTCAACCTCGATCTCAATCAGACTACCAAACACACCACCTCATCCTCCACTTACCTCCAGCACCTCCCCCATCTCCGACAGCGAAACTCACGATCATAGCTCTGGTGAGAGATGGTTCCTAGCTGTCGTAGTTTCGGATTGCGAAGAACATGAGGGAGAGTAGGCTGGTAGTATAGGATTCTGGCTTTGGGCATTGGACTGGTTGAGTTTACAGTATGCATTGAGATGCATATGTTCATGGCACTTTTGGTTTAGGGCTTGGATCGTGTTAGATTCTCGGGCAATGAATTCTAGGGTTGCGGAATTGCTTTTTCTGAGATAGTGAGCAGTGCGATCGAGGAGTGGATGAAGCTAAGACAAGTCAATTTAATATAATGCAATATGAACAATATAGTATCTTTGTGGTTGTGTGAGTTAGAATTCCGAAACGAACAGCTATCCCGTTCAATCCTACTCTTACGGTTACTGCCTATCAAGATCGCGCCAAACCTATAACGGAGGTCATCTCGTTGGAGTAGCCTATTGAAATCCAGATGAAAGTTAAATGAATACTCGCTTTTACGAAATATTTTACGTCTAACAGGGAGACTATTTTTGCTCCACAACTTTATACTATCCGTCTATTAAAAGTGCTTAGAATAGGCCTCTCTTACTTCGTAGTTTAAGATTGCTTAGACCCGCTACGGAGTATGTCTTTTGCTGTTTAGGGATTTATAGTACGGAGTAGGGCACCAGGGGGAATAGAGCTACCTTAGTCACGTATGCAGGATCTATCTATTCTACGCTAAATAGTCTCCACTGTTAGACTTAAAATAAAAGCGAGCAGTACTTAGCGCAGATCAATAGAATCCTACGCATATAACTAGCCTGACAACCTTAAATTAGTCTCTAGAATAGCGGGACTAAACTAATCTTAAAGTAAGACTTCTTAATTAGAGCCTTATCTTTACTTATATCTAAACTCTTTAAGTGGCGCGGAGTATATAAATATGGAGTAAATATAGTAGGGAGTGTCAGACTTGAGATAAAAGCCAGCCGTGCGGAGTAAGCAGAAGCTCCACTTGTAATTCTCCGCATTTGTAATCATTATCTCTTTTGAGTATCCTTCTCGAATCTCGATACTTCGTACTGCTCAACGCTGATGAAATTTCAAAAACAGCTATACCGAAGACCATGGCAGGGCATGGGTTTGCTTCTCCAGTTTCGAAAGCTTTTACGGATTTATATGTGTGGAATAACCGTTTCGGCAACCTTATCTACCTAGGTATATATTACTCGGCATGAATACGGAGGAATCTGGATCTATCAAACACTCTTATCAAATCCTTCCATGGCATCAGCCTCAGCAGAATCCCACGCTTTGGATCCAGGGTGTTTCGGGACGCGAGGTGCCCCCCTGACCTTCAGAGTGTGGGAGTCCAAGCATTCCGGAGGGAGTGGGGGGAATACTTGGACTACCACTCCCACAGGGCAGGGGGACACGATTATCCACTAATTATTTCTATAATTACCGTATTACGACAGCCTGATTTTTATTTCCTGATTGGATTAAATATACGAAATCTTTACGAGAATTATTTCATGGCTGTACACCACACCCGCCCCCGCGACTGTCCGTCAGCCTAACCAAAAGCTGCTAGTTTCCAATACTAAACCCTACGGATCTTCACTAAGATAAGAATAAATCATTATTCTGTCTGCAGCAGCTGGGCTGGGGAACAAAATCGAGTACAAAGAGTTCTCGAGTCCTGCCTTGTATGTGCGTGGGATGTGTGCGGCACTGTGGTTCTTGGGTTGAGACGCCAAGGTACTGAGCCTCTTTCAAAAATAACTCTATCAGCTCGGCATCCTACAGAAGAGGGGAGGGGAGGGGCCACCAGGGCATAATAGTCGGTTTTCCTTCTTAGCTCCCTTCGGTCACAGTCGGCGTAAGCGAACGTCCTGCGTTAAAAACTACACTAAAATCGCGATAATACAAATGTGAAAATATAAATTAAAGTGTATATAACTCCACTACACTTTAGATGCACTATAAAATAAATTATCTAAGGTATCTGTTGGTGTCACAGGGCTGGGGGTGATCACGTATCTACTGCATAGCTATGGTTGCTCTGTGTAGACTGTTGTGTTCATGATGAGGCTATCCCTAGGTCGCAGACGACGAGGTTAAGCCTTGTCGACAGGCTGCTGACTAAGCATGCGCTAAGTCACATGACTACAAAGTCCCATTTGTCCCGACAGTATCTCTATGTATATATCAAGTGATATAACTAATTATAATATAAATTATTAAGGCTGCGTAGCTTAAAAGTCGTAAAAATTAGTATTTTAGGACACTTTTTAGGTAAGGAACACTTAGAAAATAGGTGCAAAAATCGACTCGAATCGATTTTGGTGAGGAAACCTATACCTCCGTATAAATCGCGACGCAGGACGTTCGCTTACACAGGACGTTCGCTTACGCCGACTGTGGCTGAAGGGAGCTAAGAAGGAAGACCGACTATTAAGGCGTAGCTTCCATTGGTATGGCTTGTGATTGGCGTTTCTTGCGCAGAGGTATCCACCAGCTAGGAGCTGATTGGACATCCTGTATCTTCTCGGCCTTACGCCGTTTGTGAACTAGCTTGTTTAGGCACCCATTCTCACTCTCACTCTCACTGTCATCTTGAAGGGTTTCTAATTTAATATTCGCATGTCAGCACGCTGGCTAGCTCTACCTACGCTAAGAAACAGACTTGCGTGCCCAGCCTACCACGGTTCGACGTTTGTTGCTTCCTGCAGGATCCCGTTAAATTTAGTTAAGGTAGATGGGATGAGCTAATAGTCGGCTGCCTTCCTCCTTTGCTCCCTTGCGACGAGTATCATGTTTACTCATGTCAACATTTCTTCCTACGCCGCGTTGGCCTGTTTGCCGGCTTATGTATTTATGTCACTACCCGCTAACATGTCGTAATCCTCAAGCGTCTCACTGTCTTTCTCTTTATTATCCACAGTCCTTCATAGTCAGTCAGTCCGTCCGTCAGTCCGTCATTTGGTATCTGTGAGAAAGAATAAACGGCGCAATGGGGCCTTCAAATTCAGCTTGCAACCCACCCAGGCTTGCCTTTGTCCTGCTGATTCTCTGTTGGACAACATGGTATTTCTTCCCCAGTCCAGGAGAGAATGGGTTCCCTACGTTTGGTGGGCATTCAAAGCCCCCGCCGCCTACCGCCACAAACGAAACGTTTATTGCGGATATGTTGGGGACGGAGATCGATGGGCCGTACAATCTTGAGCCGTTGGCCGCACTGTGCAGGAGCAAGGAATACACACCGGGACTTATCATCAAGTGCAAGGCCGCACCTGGGGGAATGGGAAATGTGAGGAATATGATGTTGAATTGCTATAGATTTGCTATTGAGGCTGGTGGTATGTGCGCCTTCACTTTGACTTGAACGTCAGCTAACAGACATCAGCTACCGGAGTTATTGTTCCACAGTAAGAATCCCTGGATCGTGTTGAGTTCGAGGGCAGTGAACATTGCCCTGGCAGCACAAGGTGCTAGGTGTGAAGTTTCACAACCCATCTTGCGATGCTCACTTCAGTCAAAAGCAACATAATACTGACCCCTCTTAGAATAATGAAGCGAGGAGACAGCTCACTATCAGACCTCTTCACCGGTATCGACTACCCATTCACGTACTTCTTCGACCTGGATCATTTCACCAGTTCCTTCCGCACAGCCTGCCCCCAAATCCACCTCTACGACAACCAACAAGACCTTGCGCATCTCCCCTCCACCAACGAAGAACACGAAGTCGACCCGCACAAACTCTCCATCAAGCACCACCCAAAAGCCACCACTATGATCGACGAGCCGCAATACTGGCGCCGCGAATTCTATAAATGGCTCAACGACCATGCGCCCCCCTTCTCACGCTCCGAACCCGTGCTCATCACCTTCCCCATGCAGCTCCTGCGCTGGCCCTTCAGCTACGACAAGCCCGACTTCGTCGCCACCTACGGCCGGCTGCTGCTGATCCGCGAGGACGTGCGCCGCCTCGCCGCCGTCATCCTGTACTCGATGAGCAAGACCTACGACTTGAGTCTCAACCTCAGCGGGCCGATTCAGCAGGGCAAGTTCTACGGCGCGCATATGCGCACTGCGTCTGATGCGCTGGCGGTCGGCTGGCCGGGCTACGACGAGCAGTCGAAAAACTACCTCTCCGCCGTCGCCGCCACGAACCTCTCGCTCGTGTACCTCACGACCGGCAACCCCGACGACGCCGCGCGCTTCACGGCAACAGCGGCCCGGCAAAACATCACGGTCGTGACGAAAGACACGCTGCTGGCGGGCGAGGAGTTCGCGGCCGAGCGCGACGAGATGGCCACGCTGTCGTGGGACCACATGGGCATGATCGATTACTACGTGCTGCTGCGCAGCAGCCTGTTCGGCGGCATGTTCCAGTCCAGCTTCTCGTGGAACATTGCGAACAAGCGGCACGTGGTGGTTGGCAACGGGACGTGGATGGAGATCGCGCCGATGAGGGCGGGCTTGGAGACGTGGTATGATACGGAGGGCGAGCTGACTTATGATGGGCCGGAGTGTTTTCGGGATGAGCTGAGTACGATTTATGGGCTGACAGATATGGATGGGGTGAGGTGGCAGTTTCCTATGGCGCTGTTTCCTTGATTCGCCGCGTGCTTTAGATGGCTGGTTTGTGCTTTAGATGGCGTTGGCGTTGGATGGGTTTGGATACTCGGTCAGGGGCGTTCTTTGGGGGGCATTCTTCCGCGGCATTTACACCAATACCCATGTATAGAACAGCTTAAATTTTTTTGTATTATATTATAAATACTCGTACATATAGGGAATACACCTATGCTCATAACAAAATCTATATACAGAGCTTATTATCATAGTAATAACAAAACAAAACTCAACTAAACGTTCATCCTAATCCAAACCATCCCATTTCATCCCTTCCGATCTTCCCAAACCAATCCGATAAATATCAGCTAATCACGTCCCGTCCCATGTAAGGATCCCAACCCAACGCCATGGCCAAAAATAGAACACAAGCGAGGATTTATATTCCGTACTGCACCGCTAGCCTCTAGGTCAATCTGAAACACGTAGGATCGAGCGTATTAAGCTTAAGCTTAATAGTCGGTTCTTCCTTCTCTCTTCTTCGCCCTTCGGTCTATTATGCTCTCTTACCAAATGAATGGAACTATGGATGCCCGCATATGAGAAAGTTTACGGAGTATATAGTAAAAGGTTAGATGAAATGAATTGCGGGTGTAAAGGAGGTCTTTACCTCCTGGTCTATTTGTGGAGTTCAGATTAATGATTAGTTTCTACTTATTATATTACTATTTAAGATAAGATACGGAGTATAGAGAGGTTTTTATAGATGTGTGGAGGTGAAATGTATTGAAGATATGGTACTTGGGTAGCTGCTTATCCTTACTGGATACTAAATCTTACTAAACTTTAAACATTCTATACAGCTATCTTTCACACCTCTAAAACTTCTCCCGCCCCTCTCCTATCCTATCCTATCAGTCTATCCATCCTCACGTGCAACCTCACAACCACGTGCATCCCGCATCCCGCTCAACCAACCAATCACCAATCAATCCACCCACCCATACAAGGCGCAGCGCAGCAACCCCTTTCCCCACTGCCTCCTTCCTTCCTCCCTAGCCCAATCCCAATCCAGTCACCGACTCACCACAGCCTCATTTCCCCACCCCCTCTCTCTCCCTCTTTCTCACACCAAACAACGTCATAAGGCTGACTCCAACGAAACGAGGCAGTACAAAGCTCAGCCTTGAACATCCACTCATCCACTCATCCATGTATATATTCCGTATTCCTAAATTCCTAATAACCCAACCCAACCCAACCCAACCCAACACAGCACAACACTTCTTCCACCTAATATACTCCGTACACATACGAAACATTACAACATAGGTACCGAATAGAAAGAAAGGAAAGGTAGAGCGAGGTACTAGTAGAGAAGATGTGTTTCGGCAGTAAACCAAAGCCGCAATACTACTACTACGGAGGAGGGGGAGGGGTAAATATACGACCTTATAACGGGGGACGGGGTCAGAAGTAAGCTTTTCTTTCCACCTCCCTTTCCCTCCCCTTCCTTATCTTCCCTCTCTTCCCTTCCCCTCTCCACCGCCAACCAAATATCAACAAAACACAAACACCCACTAACCATACCCCCCACCCAAAAGACACTACCACCACCGCGGCGGCAGAAACACAGCCCTCTACACAAGCGGCGGCGATGGCGGTGGTGCGTTTGGAGGTGGAGGAGGAGGAGGGGGAGGACATCATCATGGTGGGGGTGGAGGGTGGTTTGGTGGTGGTGGTGATGGGGGGGTATGTTCCTTTGTTTTCTTTCCTTTCCTTTCTACGTCCTCTCTTTACTCCCAAACCCCCAAGAAAACAAATTCTTCAAAGCAAAATAAGCTAAAATAAAGAGAAAATACTAACCCTTCCCAGGGAGGCGGGGGCGGCGGTGATGGCGGTGGCGGAGGAGGCGGAGGAGGAGGTGATGGAGGGGGTGGTGGAGGAGGGGGCGCTTGATTGCTGTTCCTATTTTATCAGGATTGGTGTTTGATGATGCGATACGTTCACGACTTATACGTTCTCGATGTCTTTTGCTTGATTGATTTTAGGCGCGTGGATGGGATTGGGATTGGGATGGGGATGGGGGATTCATACTGTGGGTTTGCTTGGGTTGGACTGGCTGGGTTTGCTTGGTTCTTAGGGATTAGGGATTAGGTCAGGAAGGGGACTTTTGATTCATTTGCTTTCGTTTCGATTTTGTTACGGAACGGAGCACCAGGAGCAGAGCAATCAATGGATGCACGGATGTCAAATGGCGGAATCAAAGAATGGATTCCATACTTTTGTTTCAATCTTTCATCTTCTGATATCCAACTGCATACTGCATACTCCGTACTCCCGGCCACCTTTTCCTTCCTCGTCTGCAGATCATTCCTATCCAACGAAAGTCCTCTTCCAGACGTGTTGACTTGCCATCTCCTCATGTGCCTTTCCAACTTTCCCTTCTCCTCCGGGAATAGACAAGTAATCTTCAAGTTCGGAATACATGGTAAAGACTGTCCCAAGCCAGACCGTTCCTCCAACTACAATGCAATGCCAGTCCAGAATTCTTCTCGATATCCGTCCATCATACTTCAGACTCGCGGTGGTTTTTGTTTCTGTTTTCGTAACCGGTAACACGATCGATGCGTTTTCACTCTCGCGAACAATACCGCTATCACCCATCCAACAATCCCTCTTACTTATGCACCGTAATAACAGTCGTCTTATGTATCCCAGCCCCCCAATCCTGCACGCCCCTGCGCTCCCCACACTCCACCACCCTCTTGCGCCCAAACCACGCCTTCGCTCTCCCTCCCCCCGTCTCGCTCTGCCCATGACCGGCCGTAATCTCCGTCGTGACCGACGATTGCGTCTGGGACAAGCCCAGCATATCGGCGAATTCACGACTGTAGTGTTTAGCGCTCACAGGCTTAGCACTCTTATCATGCCTGCTTTCGCCCGTCAAGCTCTCCTCGTCCTCGTCGTCGTCGACGGTTTTGGTCGGGGAGAAGAAGAAGATGCTGTTGAGGAGAGGGCGCAGCGTGGCGATGTTCGCGGCTGTGATGGCGATGCCGGGCTCGACCATGGACCATTTTACGAGGTTTATGGCTTCCCAGGAGTAGTCTTGCGTTTGGGTTAGGGTGCGGATGTAGACGATGCGGACGATGGTTGCGGAACTCGCACTGTGGTTACATTACTGTATTAGCAAGCAGGCATTTCAATCAAGAAAGAAAATTTTGGGAGGCTGGAATGGAATGGAATGGGATGGAATTATGACGTGACGTAGCGTAACGTACAAGAATCCGAGGGAGAGGATCAGGATTACGGAATATTTGGTTCGTGGGTTCATGGGCATTTTCCGCACGAGGAAGATGGGGAGGATGCCAAAGGACCAGTCGGTTATGGCGGACATGGCGGCGTGTGCATCTACATTAAAGAATCAAGTCAGTATTCCTTCTTTTGGCAATTTGAGGAGAGAGTGACGGCTGCCTCTGTCCTGGGATGTATATACCACTCACAAGTCACATTTGCAAGTATCGGACTGCGTAAGCACGATCCTCGACTCTCGTCAAATTGTGTCCACAAGAAACTGATTGGCGTGCATTGGAAAAGCAGAAAGAAAAAATACGTCGTGGTGAATACCATAACGATGGTCAGAGTTGAGTAGACGACCCGCGTCTGGTATTTCTTGCTGCAGAGGCGAAGGAAATATGCGCCGATGGAGAGCTTGGCAACTGCTGTTGTCACGACATACAGAAGCTCGCAGATGAAAATAACCTAGAGCATCAGTCACTGGCGGCGAATAGGTTGTGTCGTTCTCCGTACGTACCTTGAACCCCGTTTCCTTGTCGTGAGGCGGGATGTTTTTCATGTGCGCGCCAAGTCCGTATTGTTTTGCTGATAGGAAGAGGGAGCAGAGGAGAGTGAGGAGGATCTGGTGGGGTCAGCTGATGTTTTGAAAGGAAGACTTGGGGGCTACCATGGTTGCGAACATGAGCCAGTCCTCTTGGCCGACGAACTTGAGGATCCTGGTCCGAACATGCAGACGTAGGAGCGCGGATATCCAGGTCAACGAGAGGGCCATTACCGCAATGCCGGTAACCTGCGAGCCTCGCGTGACTCCTGTATACATTTCGAAACGGTCGGTCTGGTATTTATAGGGAAGGAATAGAAAGAATGGAATATGAGATGACTGGTTTTAAAAGACTACAAGAAGCCGCACAGGAGAAGAGAGCCCGAGAGGAGACATTGGGATCTAAGATATGAGGTGGAGGCAGTAGTGAAGTACAAGTAGGGCTGGAGTAGTAATGTGAGATCAGGCATTTCGAATCGACTGAAACGATGCGTGCAGGAGCCCGGTACGTTGGTACGCCTGCGCTAGGTGGGAGAATAGTTAAAATTCTCCTAGTGCGGGGAATCAGCTCGCGCTGCACTGCGAAAACGTGGGATATACTTTTCTTGGGAAAGGTTATATATATGCCAAGACCACCTTGCCATCACCAGAGGCGCAAACCTTAATGTTCTGAAACAGGCAGTGAGACAGAGAACTGACTAAGAGGAAGAAGAACAAATTACCCCAGCGTCAAAGAGCCAAGACGCAGCAGCAGCAGCAACAGAAAAAATATATTCGCGGCGCCAATGTACATTCCAGCAAACGACCCACTTCCACAAATCCCAACTCCGCGGGTTCGGGCATGTATGTCATTGGTGGGAAAGACCCAAGGGTACTGTAACTGCCCAAGCCCAAGCCCATGGACCGAAAATGCACTAACAACTTTCACATCCGGCATCCGTATACTCCGAATAGTCATACCCGAAACCTTCTTTCGGTATCGCATCACCAGACTGACTACACCCCAAACCGAAGACGAGACAATCATGTAGTCCAATTCCGAGGCATGTTAGGTGTCGGTACTCAGATAGCTAATCATACGCAATATTTCATGGCTCCAAGCCACAATTTGAGTTTATTTCACAAAACAAAATCCATCTTGAACGTGAGTTAACAGATTCGAATAACAGCCCAACTATAGAGTATACCCTTTGTCGAATCTGAAGATGGTTTCAGATACGAAGTTGGTTTGTCTCGTGGGTGCAGATAGAGTTGGAGTTGGATCGGCGAGTCTCGTGGGTTGATGTTGCAGCTGAGCTGCAATGAACACATTGGAGACAGACTCGACTAAAGATTTGAAAGCCATTTTCTCCTATTGCTAGAGCGATCACGGCGCTTCCACGAACGAATAAAGCAATGAGTATCATTCGCAGGTCCAAAGCCGGACATCGTGATTCCAATGCCTCGGTAGTGTGTATTAGTCGCTTCACATCGTGAGATCCAGGGATTACACAAAGGGGTCTTGCAAACTCCGCAAGTAGTGATCTTCTCCCAGAACTTTTTTCTAGCGCATGCAGTTAGTCGAGTCACTCTGGTGGACGCATCTAATATAAATGCAGGAGAAGGACCCACCTTAGAAGATGGGTACGTACGAAGTACGCAGTAGAGGCAATGTTTGACCTCACGAGCAGAGCGTGTCTTTTCAAGATGTCTTGAAGCTGGTTCAGGAATCTCATAGCCAAGATCTAGTAAGTTTAAGCTTGCAATACTTGATATTGCTAATTATCCCCAGCTGATTTGAGAATAGAGAAACTTGGATATTTTTGCCGAGGCCGATGCGTTTAGTGCTGTATCTGAAGATGTATATTTTCAGTTTGATGAAACGGCTATATTCTAGATAATAGGAAATATAGTAAAACACTTTCTCCGCTGCAGAAGAACAGTGTCTCATTATCAAACCTTGTACTGATGGAGAGTCCGATGAGACACATTTGTGTTAAACGCAGCAGGTTCTAAAAGAGACAATTGAGCCGACGCTCTGGAGGCCAGAAAAAGAGACTTCGACTAGAAAAGCTATGGCTCAAGATCCATGTAATAGTGAATATGGGTGTCAGTCAAGAATATGGCGGCAGAGGAATCTGATGTTTGGTTATGGGAGGAAAAGAATAGAAAGTGGTCGACGTGGAAGGCCTGGCCTTTACTTTTTAGGGTGGGTTACGTGGCTGAGTCAGCACCAGCGCTAAGTAACGACTTCAGGGGGTTTTTCCCCGAAAAAGTATCACGTTTGATTATCCTCAATCTGAATACTTGCCCCTGTATTCTCTCATATGTATATATATAAGATTATCCAGATATCGTCCCATGTCTACAGCAGTGCGGTACCGGTACATCAAATCCCTCGATCCCCTATAATCGTCAAATCTTAAGTTTGTTTCACTAGGACGATATTATTTACGCTCCCGAGGAGAAAAACCAGGGCGCCATATATGGCGATTAAAAGAAAATAGCCGTCTTGTCACTTGAGTTATTTCAGTCGATTTTGTCCAACATGAGAGTAAGTGGTGGCGGATCGATCTAATTCGATTTCGCGGTCTGAAATACTAGGGGTTTCGGATACAAGTTTTGTTACTTTGAATGAAAAGAGACCTATCATTAGATGAGGGCAATTCATGTATTCCCGTAAAGGCAAGTAAGTGATGAATAAATGAGGGGTTCACAAGACTTCATCTCAATGTAATCTTTCAGGCTCTTTTTGGATATTAGGTAGACATAAATGTACGAGCTTTACAAGGCTGCTCTGCTTTGCTTCTTGGCCCGTGACTGACGGGTAAAAATCGGGAGCAAAATGAGAAGGAAAAGAAATATTTTATAGCCCAAGATAGATAGTTAAACGAGTCTCACTGACACTCTCACTCTCGAGAAATGATGGACTTCAATCGAGAAAATATTTTATGGTGGCGGTGGTACACTCTCTTCCGTCTTTGTCCGCCTCGGCTTCAACATTAATAGAATAAACATCCCGATAACAAGCAATATCAGCAAGAAAATAATCCTCCGCTTCGTCCCCTTCCTCTGATACCCAGATGCAACCTTCAGCTCCTTATCCGCGGCCTTGACATCCACCGCCATGCGCTCCACATTGTAATCGATCCGATCCAGCATTGTGCCTTGGTCGATGATCATCCCTTGCAGCTCTTTGAATATGTCGGCGAGTTCGATGATGCCTTGTGCTATATCCATTATCTCACGCTCCCGCTGCATTATGGCTGCATCGTTGGAGGTGAGTTGTTTTTGAGATGTTTGTTGCAGCGCGGATTGGGAGTAAGATTTGTCGGCATCGGATTCCATTAGGGAGGGGTCGGTAAAGTTGCTGTAGAGTGGTGTCGAGGCGCGGTCTGCTTGTGGGTTCATGCCACTTAATCCGCGGAGTTCTGGTTGGGTTAGTCGTGTGCTTCATTTGACAGAGAAAGGACACATACTCTTCAAGTATGCGCTCTGCTTCTTTCTGAATCCTGCGCTGGCTTCTTGTACTCGTCCTGCCAGTGATATCTGGATATTCCTCGCCATTGTCTCTTCTCCCTTGCTAATACCCCCAGAATGGCTGGACTCTCTCACTAGCATCTCTACCCTCTGAATTGCCTTTTGACAATCATGAAATCCTCGCGTGATATCCTGCGTTAAACTCTCAATCTCCGCTTCCTCACTCCTCTTGACTTCCTCGTCATCGAATCCTGGCAGCACATGCTTCTGATGCAGCTTCTCCAGCTTCACGCTCTTACTTGCTATATCGGCCAAGTATTCCGTAACCTCGTCACTGATATCTGCCCATCTCGGCGGTAACAAATCCATCTCAATCACCGCATCGCCGTCGTCTTCGAATGCGCCGGCAGACATAAGCCCTTGGCGTTCCGAGGACCCGCCCCCGATAATGCTGTCGCTGTAGCCATTTCCAGATGCGCTGACACTGTATTTTGGCTTCTTTGCTGGGTGGTGCGCATACGATTGCCGGTAGGATATGTAGCTGTTGGTTGTATAATCAGCATGGGACAGGTATACGTGGAAGCTGGGTTGGCTTACAGATTGGTGCGATCGCGCCACATGGCGGACGCAAGTTGAGCTTGCGCTCTCTGCCTTTGGAAGGTATTGGAATTCCTAACCTTTCCAAGTTCTTGATTCGAGTAATATCATGGATGTGGTGAGGTCTTGAAGCTGCAAGGGCATGGTGGTTGAATGATGTAGCTCCCCAAGCTGGCGGAGCCGCATGCTGGCTTTCTTGGCTGCCTGGCTGGGCATTGCACGTACTGTCTAATCTCGCCTCGCCGTAGTCAACTCCACTCCACCACAGCCCACCACCAACACCAACCCAGCCCAGCGCCAGCCCAAGACGGGACCAAGCTTCAACTCCACGAAAACATCAAATCCTACACATCGCACCACCTCGATCAGAAGCCCTTCACAAACTTCCTAAACAGCGCGCAAATCCCACAACTCTAACAGTCACTCCCGTTCATCCTTCATCATGGTATGCCTCTCCACCGCCTGGGCATGGATAGGAAAATCAGCCCCGCCATCCTCCCTTTGCGGGGAGCAACGACGACAGAATTGAAAGATCAAAGGCTAATAGATGATATATCAGGCTGATTCTCTGACTGAAGAGCAAGTCTCCGAGTTCAAGGAAGCATTTTCCCTCTTCGTAAGTTCTACCCCCGCCCCTTGCATGCTTCAGCCCTACGGAGAGAGTGGGTAGGCGGCTCTAAGAACTTGGTTGCTGACTTCTGTTTGCACGGATAGGACAAAGATGGCGATGGTTAGTACCTCTCAATACCCGCGAACCTCTTCTGTCAATTCATTCCCGACGTCGAACGAGATTGTGGGCGATACATGCGGGTTTCCTTTTCGCCTGCATGTCGACACGAGGCTGGGTGCATATATTCAAAGGATACGATGCTGATGATGGCTGTTAGGACAAATCACTACCAAGGAGCTGGGTACCGTCATGCGATCGCTTGGCCAGAACCCTTCCGAGTCTGAGTTGCAGGACATGATCAACGAGGTTGATGCTGATAACAACGGCACCATTGATTTCCCAGGTACGGCTCTAGGCCTCTGATACTACCGACTATGTTTGCTGATGGTGTGCAGAATTTCTCACTATGATGGCACGGAAGATGAAGGACACAGATTCCGAAGAGGAGATCAGAGAAGCGTTCAAGGTAGGGTTTGTTTCTATATGGGAAGAGATGATAGATGCTGATTATGGCTGTGGAGGTCTTCGATCGCGACAACAACGGATTTATTTCTGCTGCTGAGCTTCGTCATGTCATGACATCCATTGGTGAGAAGTTGACAGATGATGAAGTCGATGAGATGATCAGAGAGGCTGATCAAGATGGTGATGGACGAATTGACTGTACGTCTCCAAGTCCACCGCAATATCGCACTATAGCTAACCCCTTCAACAGACAACGAATTCGTCCAACTTATGATGCAGAAGTGAGAATGTTGCTTTGGTCTTTACTGCGTGCGAGCGAGGATTTTGCCTGGCATGGAACTTGGGCAGCAGGGTTAGTGGTGTTGTGCTGACGGGGTGGGAGGATGCGATGGATGATGACACATGATGGAATGTCTGGATTGGCTCTGATATACCTCGATGAACATTATACTTCAGGGCAAAGCACAGTTTATTTGAACAATCAAAGGATCATCTGATTGCGATTATCTGCGGCCTCTTGCATATCCTGTGCTTGTACCCCGTAGAACGGTAACACTCAGCCCTATTCGAGGCTATCGCCCTATTAACGATCAACCTACGCTTCTTGATATTACTATAACCAGCGTGCATCTCCTGATATCAGCTTAAACTACCTATGATAGGCTGCAGTAACGTCAACACATGCTCTATATATAACTTATTACGTTACTATTTCTTTGAAGACCCCACAAGCTATTTTGTCCTAAAAAACCCCTGTAATTATCAAAGTGCAGCATTTTTATATTTATCTGGTAAACATTTATTAGACTTCCATTAGAAGTGTACCTAGGTACTGTCTAAAAAAAAATAAAAAGGCGCTTGACTAGTAGAACGACGTCTCATTGGATTATGCAGGGTCTGCGCATCTTTCCACAATATATCCATTTACGGGGCTTCCATGGATTCCTATAGCCGGAAATATCCCTATTCTGTATATAAAGGGGTTCTTGGCAGTTTGATCTCCAAATAAAGCATAAAAGATCTTATCCAAGGTTTAATTTAGCTAATGAATACCTTATTTTACTTTTGTTAGTATCCGTTTAAAAGTGGAAAAATGCAACTCGGTTTCGGTTCAACCATCCCATCCTTTATGGCGTATCCAGTACTCCAATAGCTTAGCTGTGACGTTCGCCAACCGAGAGTTTGGCCCGACTGGGAGCGAAGCGAGTGAAGAAGGAAGGACCGACCGACCCGACTACTACTACCACCCACCAGTACGACTCGACAACCTACAAAAGCTAGTCGACCGCGCCTCTCTTCCACATATCATTGTATAATTAGAATTACATATCACATTCACTTCCTACGCTCCTTCCAGCCTGTCCCTGTTCTTTACAAGTCTTCTCGAAAACCAATGCGCCAAAACTGTTAACTCCCTCCAGTCACTCCTTACATCGCCACTTCCCACCACCGAGGCATGGTATTACAACTCTCCTCCTCTCGACATCCCAATAAAACATCCAGTCCAAAATGGTAGCAACCCGCCGCTGGCGTATAGCAGCAATTGTCACCGTCTTCCTCCTCAGCGCCCTCTGGTACATCCGTCACAAACCCCGCGCCTGGTCCTACGGCTATGCCCCCTACATACCCGCGCTCCCCAAAGCGCCCGCAGATGACGGAAAGGTCCACTGGGTCAAACTCCCCGACCGTTACCCGGTATCCTCATATATCCCCTACCCGACCGGCTCGCCGGCCAATATACCGCTTGTTCAGGCCTCGCAGCCCCGGGAATCCGCGGCAGAGAAACAAGAGCGGTTAAAGCGGAAACGGGCGGTGCTGGGTAGCTTTTTGCACAGCTGGGAGGGGTATAAGGAGCATGCTTGGCTGCGGGATGAGGTTGCGCCTATGAGTGGGCAATGGAGGGATACGTTTGGGGGATGGGCGGCGAGTTTGGTGGACACGCTTGATACTCTTTGGATAATGGGGTTGAAAAATGAGTTTGAGCTTGCGGTGCGTGCCGTGGAAACCATTGATTTTTCGACGACGCTGGAGAAGGATATTAATATTTTTGAGACGACAATTCGGTACTTGGGTGGCTTTTTGGCCGCGTATGATGTGAGTGGGGGACGGTATCCGGTGTTACTTGCTAAGGCGGTGGAAGTGGGGGAATTGGTTATGAGTTGTTTCGATACGCCAAATCGTATGCCTATTACGAGGTGGGACTGGCAGAAGTGAGTCTTGGCTGGCGATATTTGGAAATTGGGCTAATGGGGAGTAGATACACACAAGGAAATGCTCAGGAAGCTCCTGGGGGCTCTTTGGTTTCTGAACCTGGATCCTTGAGTTTGGAATTTACGAGACTTTCGCAGTTGACGAATGATCCAAAATACTACGATGCTGTTCAACGGATATCAGACATATTTGAAGAGGGACAGAAGACGACCAAAATGCCTGGCATGTGGCCAGTCAGTATCGACTTGTCCAAGCCTGCTTCCGGCGCTTTTAGTGAAGATAACTTTTTTACTCTGGGTGGAATGTCCGACTCACTCTACGAATACTTTCCCAAACAGTATCTCATCATGGGCGGCCTACTAGAACAGCCCAAGAAACTATATGAGGGCTTCATCGAAAAAGCCAAAGAGCACATGTTCTTTAGGATCTACAACCCTAAAGACGAAAATCTTACGGTATCCGGCGACATTAAAGTCATTGGCCACGGTCTTATACCAAACCTGACACCCAACGGCCAACACCTCACATGCTTCGCAGGCGGCATGGTGGGCCTCGCATCAAAAATCTTCAATCGCCCATCCGAGCTCACCATAGCTGACGAGCTCACATCCGGCTGCGTCTGGGCCTACGACAACAGTCCCAACGGTATTGCCCCCGAGATTTTCTCCGTGATGCCATGTCCAAAGAACTACGACTGCAAATGGAGCCAAGCGATATGGCAGAAGGCCCTCGCGGATATGCACTCCTTAGCAGGCGGCATTGTCGAGGACGACGGTTCTCAATCCGAGCGTGTTTTGAAAACCGCAAAAGAAAATAGGCTCGCACCTGGCTTTACAGAAATACCTGACCGACGCTACATCCTGCGTCCTGAAGCAATCGAGTCCGTCTGGATCATGTGGCGCATTACAGGCGACAAGAAGTGGCAAGAAGCTGCGTGGCGTATGTTCCAAGCGATCGAGAAAGTCTCGAGGACTGATATTGCAGCTGCTGCGATTGTGGATATTACGGTTGATCCGAATGATGTTAAGAGTATGCGAATGGATAGTATGGAGAGCTTTTGGTTGGCGGAGACGTTGAAGTATTTTTATCTTTGTTTTGAGGATTTTGGGGTTGTTAGTTTGGATGAGTATGTTTTGAATACGGAGGCGCATCCTTTCAGGAGGCCAGTGTAAAGGAAGATGGGGAATATATGGCGTTGGGTATATCATGGGTAAAAGGTTTGGGAATATATTGACATTTTGTGATATGTAGGTACATACATTTATAGTTATTTATCGGGCGTTATTTGAGAAAGTTACTATTTATGGGAGGCAATAGTTCATGGGTGATTGATCAGGTGGCAAGTGCCTCCTGAAATGCAAGCTTATGAACTCCTTCTGGTTTCTCATCAGCTTCAGTCTTTAGCGATTGTAAGGACCCGGGTCCATTTCCGGCAGCTCGGCGCATAGTATTGACATTTTCAGCGCATTCATCACTGTCCCTTCCCCTCAGCTTCGAAACCACCGCAACTGAGACCAAAAACTCATCCCCAAAGCCGTCCACTGTCTTTTCTTCTACATCTCCAGCACCTTTGTGAGCGGCTCCGGCAACACACCCCTTTTCTTTCTCGGTTAATTCGGCACGAAATGCACAATTACATACAGCATATCAAGTTTGGAACAAACGTAGGCATTGAGATTTGTCAAAGTATAAAAATGGTGCTTCTGGTACCGGATTGGATTCTTTGATCAAAAACAAAGAAGTTAATAATGTTTAAATTGGGAGAGGTCATTAATATCCGAAAGTGCTGCAAATAGAAGGTGGGAGGTCTTGTACCCCTCAGACATCCTTGGGGATAAGATAAGGACTTATTGCTATAGCGAGTACAGCAGCCGAGAATTAGTTCATCGGGAGTCGAATCAAGCTTTTTCTGGGGGACCTTCCCTTTTAGAAAGCTGGGATGATCGCCACGCCGGACCCGCTGAACAGGCTAAACAGCGGCACAGCGTGCGCCAATTAAGGGACAATACACACTACTCCTGTTCCCCTGATCGCTAAAGTCAACTAACTATACATGGAAGTCCGCTGTTAGGTATACGATCTTGCAATACCTTCCTGTCAGAGCATAGCAAACTGTCAAGTGACGTACTTGGGGTATTGCCAACCAATCCTAAATATAAATATATCCGTTTCATCATATCTAACTCACGCCTCCCACACAATCTTCTATCAACTATAGTATATACACATCCTCACCCCACAATGACACCTCTATACAAAACCGGCGCCGCCCTCGCCGCAACCATCTCCCTCGCCCTAGCAGGCACCCCCGAGACCTGCGCCAACCCCAAGACCTCCTGCTCCGGCTCATCCACCAACACCTGCTGCTTCAACACACCCGGCGGCCTCTTCCAGCAGGTACAATTCTGGGACACCGACCCCGTGACCGGCCCTGACACCTCGTGGACGATCCACGGCCTCTGGCCCAACAACTGCGACGGCTCGTACAGCGAGAGCTGCGACAGCAGCCGCGCGTACACGGACATCACGTCGCTGCTCAAGGCCGCCGGCAAGACGTCCGTGCTGGACTACATGGACTCGTACTGGCTGTCGGACGACGAGGGGAACGAGGCCTTCTGGGACCATGAGTGGGCGACGCACGGCACGTGTATCTCGACGCTGGATCCGAGCTGTTATTCGGATTATACGACGGGTGAGGAGGCGGTGGATTTCTTTACTAGGGTTGTGGCGTTGTTTAAAACGCTTCCGACGTATACCGTAAGCTACTTACCTACCTACCCGCCGAATCTCCCCAAAAAGATTTACTGTGATAAATATGCTAAAACAATACAAAAACTAGTGGCTCAAAGATGCCGGTATTACGCCTTCTGATTCAAAAACATACAGTCTCTCAGACATGAACTCAGCTCTCGAATCTGCTTTCGGAGCGCCGGTCGTGCTTCTTTGCCAGGATACAGACGTGGTGTACGAGATTTATTATGGCTTCCATGTCAAGGGAAACGTGCAGAATGGCACTTTCGAACCTACTACTAGTACGGGCTCCAGCTCGAATTGCCCTGATGAGGTCCAGTATCCTCCTAAGTGAGGGGTTGAAGGTATGGTAGTCTTGCGTTGGTGTGATGTTTTTGGATTTTGCTGATACTGGTGTGATGTAGGGGATAAAAAGCCGTGGATGCTGTAGTGGCATTGAGTGTATCGCATGTGAAGTTGTGGAAATACTGCTTTTCTGAAATCCTGAGGACTTGGTTGTAAAAGTTTAGCTGGGAATTTATTCTTCGTCGAGCATTGAAAATATTTGTTCGCAAGCGTTCTTGTATACACAAGTGCAAGTTGCTGTGCAACTTATATCAAGGCATACCAGTCATTCAAAAAGCACAAAACAATCCATGGTCTTCCTGATGACATAACCTGCTATACACAACTAGTTTATTGGGGTATTGAGTTCCAGATATTGCACGTGATTGTAGTATTTGTTATATATGTCACAAGTTTTGTTTGTTTGCGAGCGAGTGAGAAAAAAGTTGCTGTCCGTGATGAAGATGTCTATTTCCCCAAAAATACGAGTAGAACTTCTAGGAAGAGACGGCGAACTCGAAACTCTTATAGTCCTGTCACGTCTCGGTCCCGAATTGGCGTGAGTGGCAGTATCATTGCGCGGTGCGCTTTTGGTGCGTACAGTACTGTTGTGTCGCAGGACATGGCATTGCGTAGGTCGTGGAAAGCCGACTTGCTATTGATGGCTTCCGTGATGTTGCGAGATAACAGATACCCGCACTGCCTGATTTATAGTCACTCAGCTACCTGAGTTATTAATAAAATTCAAGTATACTTGTATAACTCACGCTAAATCTTGTCGACTTTTGATGGCCTTCGGTTAAGAAAAGGGGGACGCTGTCAGTTGTTGCGCGAATACCTGCCTAAACAGGCCTAGCTCAGGGGGTCAGCACTGGCTATAAGGTAGGTATTGCTTTTCCGACTATTATGTGCTCTCTAGACTCTAATACCTGGTGACCGTTGTTTTTGGTGTATTACTCTATTTACGGGGCATCAGATTTTACAACTCACAGACGCTAATTAGATGACCCAGTGCCCCCCTTTCTTTGTGAATTGACTTATTAGGATGGAATTCATATTTACCTGGGCGACAACCTGCTGATTCCCTGTTCTGAATTACATTAGTAGAAACTTGAAAGGTCCACGGATTCTTTTTATATCCTCTACTAATATTGCTACTTTTTTGAAATTCGCTCTTTATTTTATAATTCTTATACGAGTAGATAGAATTTCAAACTCTTATTATACTTACTAACTATAGTTCTTCTAACATTTCGACGAAGGTGCACTAGGTACTTATCTTAATTTGTTAAACTCGCTTAATCCTATGATTTTTATAGTATATAGTAATGATAAGAAGCTGGGAAAGACTAGGCTATATATAGTAAATTGTTTCATCGTTAGTAGATATTATAGAGGGAATAACACAACCGCGAGCTCTGGACTAGGATTTGACTTGTAGTATTATCATAAATATATATATAGTAATGAGCTATGTAAAAGAGTGTACGTGAAGAAGATAGTGCTCTAAGCCTGAAGAAGAGCCCCTATTTATAAGGGCTACTACAGCTTACTTGCATCCCTCATATCCACGCTCTGGAACCCCACCACAACATGCAGCGCTGACTGAACCTCTGCCAAATATCGCAGGCGAACGAAACTACATAATAATTAATCTAGCGATTCATTCGCGACCATGACTATAAAACCTAACCAGCTATTCATCACCAAGCCCGCCCCGCATCATGAATAATTACAGTACTCGCTTAATCAAGCCCCTAAATCACGCCCCGCGCCCGCCCCTGAATACCCACCAACAAACACACCCAAATCCGCCCGCCTCATCTAAATCCATCCATCCATTAGAACTCCATCTCTTTTTACACATAGGCCTACCCAAATAAAGATTCACGAAACCTACATACCAATCTACAACCGAAGCTCCAGTCGAAAATCCAACATGTGCATAGAATGGCATATACTCTACACGTGCACTTGCACCTTATATTACCGCACCTTTCCCTGTGAAGTATTTGAGCGTTCCAGAAAATGCGACAAGGGTACAGGGAAGGCGGATGTTGTGTATAAGGATATACAGTTGGCGTGTTATAAGCATCGAGATAAAGAGGAGATAGCTGTGGGAGTGCACGAGCGGGACCAAGCGGGAGGGAGGAGAAGGAGAATAGGCGTGTTTTTAGGTTTGTAGAGAGGATGTGGAGATGGGGGGCGAGGAAGGATAAGACTCTATGGAAGGCGTAGAGGGGAATATGCATAGGGTTCAACTGGCAAAGAACGGGAGTTGAAGAGCTGAGGGGTGGTACTTGGATTTAGCTATTAAGGCACCAGCAATCTGTGCTATAGCTCTCTGCTTATCCCCATCCATTAAACTACGACCCCGACGAGAGGTTTCAAACGCAGCTGACTACATTTGAGAACAGATCTCTAGCTTCGGGTGGGCACATCCATTTTCATAACAATGAGACGTGAGAAATTAGATTTGCCATAAAACTGAGATGAGCAATATTTCACATACCACATGTCGTGTCATTGCAGTTAGTTCACATAGATACAAACTAATCATTCCGACTCGCCATGAATCAACAATCCCAAAATCTTAGCAAACACCCTGGCAATCTCCCAATGCCCAATCCGCTGCAAAAGATCATACAACGCACACAGCGTAATCGCCTTAAGAGGCGCAGACCTCTGCCTCCGAAACCCATTAATCTCAAAAATAATCTCCGTAGACTTAGACCCCAGCATCCTGATCTCGGGAAACTCCTCGTTGTCCTCGACGCCAATGGAAGAAGAAGGCGCCATATCCAAGTCGCGACCGAAATGTAGGTAGCAGTACAGCGCCACCGCGGCTTGGAAAACAGCGCGCGGGACATGGATGGCGGGCTCTTGGTCCAGTCTCCGGGCGCTGAGCTCTTTCTGGAGGATGAAGGCGTGGACGATGGCGCGCCGGGAGGCTTTGGACAGGGCCCAGCGTTTGGCGTATTGGATGTTTTCGGCTTCGGCATCGCTGGTATCGTCGGCTGTCTTGTCGCGGCCGATGGCGCTTTCAAGACGGTTGAAGTCGACAGAAATGTAGATGAAGAGTGCGTGCCAGTAGATGATGATACAGAATGGATCTTCGTGGCTGGCTTTCAGTGCTGTGCTGTAGCTGCGGTGCCAGGTTATGAGGAGGTTTGTGAAGCGGGTGCTTGACTCGGGCGTGTATAGGGTTCCGGAGATGCGCTCTTCGGCTGCCATGCTGGCTATCTCTGCTATGACGACGTATAAGCTATACATACTCATCTCTGGGTATGCGAGGATCTCGTGTCGTCGCAATGAGTCTTGCAGGTCCTTGAAGCACCGCCGAGCAGTGCTGTGCTTCTGCATTATTCTTAGCCATTCCTTGGCGTCTGTAGCGGCGTAGGCTTCTATTGGGTATGGGACGGGTAGTGTATTCGTTCCTAGTCGCATATTTGGCTGGTGGTGTGCTAGAGATGCTAGTTCGGCGTCTTGAATAGTCAAGCTTAATGTTGCTCTGTTATTCGTCAGCATGTATTCACTCCCGGATCATTTTCACACTACCTTTCCATCTCTTCCCTTCGAGCCCACTTGCTCCATTCTAGATCCAACTCCTCCGCTGGGAGATTTCCAATCTCATGAAATCTAACGTGGGATCGCTCAGGATCAAACATTTTTGCGCTTCGTGCCCACTGGAAGTGATTAGAGTTCATACCACTGTGGTGTAAAAAAGGAAGAGCTTACATATATCACCAATCCATGAAAGGCTTCAGCAATAGCCAGGTGTTTAGGGTCCTATTTCGATGTTAGTTTGGGTGAAAAGAAAAACATGAAACAGCCTACTCACACCGGATAATAAAGCAAACGTCTGCGCAATGACACCAGCCTGCACCATAGCCACTCTCTCCTCCGTGCCTCTAGCAACAAGCCTTTCCCACTATCCAAGCATTTATCAGGAACGGTCTGGGAAAAGCTTAATTTATAACTTACGGATGCTAGAACTACTTTATTCAATCTTTCAAAAACTCTGATACCTTGCTTTCTACCATTATCAGAGCCGATAAACACACTACCCATGCTACAAATGCATAGTAGTAAGAACGAGTTCTTCTGCGATGGCCGGAAGGTCGGGCGATGAATAACGGGGAATATGTCGTTGAATCGCGAAAAGAAAAGCCGCATACATAAATTCCATTCAAAAGTTAGCACTTCATACCGGAAAGCTCCCACATGTAAAAGAGACATGTAAAAGAGACAACTCACGAGAAATTCGGTTGAAGGCAACGGCTCTTCCGACCATTTTGGCTTCATCTGTGTCGATAAACGTAGCCGGTATACCTCATCAACCTCGGAAGCTTCTGCAGAACTGACGGTGAATTGGAGGGGAGGAGGACTGGTCGGCTGTGTAGGGGTTTCTTGCCCTCGCAGCAAGCTTTTTTCTGTCACTCTGTTGAACCAGATATCGGAAACAGTAGGTCGTCTCTCCGGTGCAAGAGCTTTATGCTGCGTATTGAATGTGGAATTCTGAAGCGAAATCCCATTATTTTGTGGATCTACGTCGGTATCTTCATATGAAGGAAGAGGCCAAAACATGCCACTGGACCCATCATTTGGGCCCATCCAATTGTTGAGGGCGTGGAGGTCGAACTCATCACCCACTATCCAGGATGGGATTTGAAAATCCTGAGGATGCACATCCCAGCTCGTTGCTTGCTGTTGGTAGCTAGTTGTGTCCAATGAAAATGGTGTTTCTAAAGCCTGTATTAGAATCCATGCTTAGTTCGGAAGATGTGCAAGGTTGAGAAGGAATTGCTGTGGCTAGCTTTTCAGAATGATTACGTTAGAAAGGGACCTACCTACTAACTGGTTTGTGCTCATATGGTTTATGTTATTTCCCTGGTATGGATCCCCAATATGAATAGGATATGGTGGCATAAAAGGTGAGCCTTCGTGTGGGAGTGTTTGCTCACTTGCCGGATTCGATTGAGAGACATGACTCGAGGAAGTTTTGGAAGGTTGAGATTGATTTCCAGAAGCGTCAAGTCTAACTTCCGCCAACGATTGAGATGCCGAATGACCTCTTTGGTGGCGCTGCAAAGAATCGCTATAGTAGGCATATTAGACAGGGGTGGATGTATCGAGGTATACAACATCAGAACACACCTCCTCCCAAAGTTCTTTCCACACGTCCTACACTGAAATGGCTTCGACTTCTCATGCGTCCGCTCATGTCTTCTCAGATGTTCTGTTTTCACAAAAGTCTTAGGACAGACCCTGCATTTGCGGGGTATCTTGGTCCTAGGAGCTGGCTGGTCTGCATGGATCGTGTCGTCACCACCGCCTGGAAATTTGTGGGCGTTGTGGGTGTTATGGGAAAACATTTGCATTTTTTGGGATTGTTAATGAGAATCGCTTCTCTAGTTGTGGGAGGTTGTGGGAAGCGGTGGGATGGATGGTTGAGGTTTGCGGGGAAATCTCCCCGATACCAACGAAACCTCACGAAATGGATTAGTGCCTAGGCGCTTGCCATTTGTGGGGTGGGTTAGTCAAAACTGGGGGTGGGACACTGTTCATGCGCTGACTAGTCGTCCCGTCGAGCCCAATTAAGGCACAAGCTACCCCAGTTCTAGATCCCCAACTTTGCCGCCCATGCGCTGATGCCTTGACGATCCTTTAACCATGTGGGTCGATTTTTCATGCAAGTCTTGCTAGGTGGACGGCTGAGTGGAATTCAAAATAGTAATTTGCAAGTAAAATACATAAGTAGGGTGTAAAAAAGTAGCATTGGCCAGCGTTAGTATAACGTAGGAAGATTACGTTTAGTCACGGGAGAGGGTTGATTGTATCTCAACTTTCAAATGTTTCAGGCATATTATTATAATTTGAATGCGACGCTAATTAGTCCGTTGATTACCTTATCACGGGCATTAACCCCATGAACTCGGGGTGACTTTTTAAGTTCTCAAAGGTTAAGCTTTTAACAGAGCCTGCATAGATAAAACCATCCAATAAGAAGTCTCCTAATGCCGGAATAACTAAGATGAAGCCCTATATATTATGGCACATCCTTTCGGACTTCAAAAGTTCCCCCGAGTCCTGGAAGGGACAAAGTGAGAGCCTAGAAATATGCTCTTTTACAAACTGGCTGCTAGAAATTAATAGTCGGCTCGTCTCTAATGTCCTTAAAGGTTAAATATCTTATATCTGCTCCCGAAAAGAAAATCACTAGAGAATGATTGCGTGTAAGCAAACGAAGTCTTCTAGTTTTAATAGGTTTGCCGAGTTTATAAAAGGGGTTTCCGCCGCAGTCATCAATCCAGTTATACGTTCAAAAAGAAATTAAAGATAAGCAAGCAAGTAAATTCTTATAACTTTGGCTTAATAATCTGTTCTTTGACCTTCCTCTTCCTCAACTCTTTTCTCAAGATCTTCCCACTTGCTGATTTAGGAATGGCCTCCAGGAACTCAACTTCTCGAATCCACTTATGCCTCGCCTTCCTACTACTCACATAATCAACAAGTTCTTTCACCAGTTTTGCCTCTTCTTGTTGTATATCCACTTGCTTCCTCACAACAAATGCTTTCGGCCTCTCTCCCGCAAACGGATCAGGAATTCCGACAACCGCAACATCATCAATTAGCGGATGCCCCAACAACAAATCCTCGAGTTCTGCGGGGGCGACAGCTATGCCTTTGACCTTGATCATCTCCTTGATGCGATCTGTAATAGTAACCATACCATTCTCGTCAATGATCGCTTCATCTCCAGTCCTCAAAAAACCATCACGAGTAAAGCTCTGCCTTGTTGCCTCCTCGTTCTCAAGGTACCCCATTGTGATCTGAGGGCCTCTGGCTAAGAGTTCTCCTGGCTCACCAGTCTTTACTTCTTCATCATTCGAATCCACTACCTTGAGCTCCGTTGACGGCATTGCTGTTCCGACCATCCTTGCAAATTTGTAGTCGTATGTCTTCGGTGTATGGGAGGTAATACAACTGCAACTCTCCGTCATGCCATATTGCTGCTTGAATCCGGTTTGGGGGAATTTTCTCTTGAGAAGTTCGATAATCTCCCCACTAATTGGGGCAGCGCCGGTAGAGAATCGACGAATATGTTGCAAATCGTAGCGATCTACTATGGGATCGTGCACCATACGAATCAAAATTGGAGGAACGAGAAGGAGTTCTTCGATCTTGTTTTTAGCCACGGTGTCGAGCATACTCTCCAGGCTGAATGATGGGAGCATGAAGACTTCGGCATTGAGTAGGATTGGCAGGTGCAAGATATGGACAAGTCCCGTTATGTGGTACAGCGGTAAAGCTGCTAAAGTCTTTTTATGGTCCAAGGGAGTAACAGCTTGGACTTGTAAACACTGTGCTATGACATTTCGGTGTGATATCATGACCTCAATCCCGGAGTCAGATTTGTTTGCTTGATTTACGCGGGACATATGGGTAATATACTCACAGCTTTTGGGATACCAGTAGTTCCGCTTGTGAAGCCAAGAAAAGCGCAAACATTCGCACCGGTCTGAACACCAGAATACCTAAACCTCTGAACCTGCCCCGAAATACCGAGCTCCTTTCCAATGAGAATCAGTTGCATCAAGTTCTGATAGCCTTCCACTTTGCCTTCGAGAAGTATTATGTTTTTCTTTGGAATTCCACTCTTTTGCGCTGATGCTTCCGCAACTTCTATGCCGGAGGGCACAGTAAACAAAAACTTTGCACCGGCTACCTTAAGCGCTGTAGTCATCTCTTCCACATTATACGCTGGGGAGGCTCCGGAAATAACCCCACCCAGTCGCGAAACACCAAACATGGCCACCGGATACCAAATAGTATTCGGGCTGAAGATCACGACTACGTCTTCTGCAACCATACCGCATTTCTTAGCCAAAGCTGAAGAGAGCCATGTTGAGTACTCTTTCACATCGAGATAGCTGAGGCGTTCCTTTGTGGTGACATTGGTGAAACCTTTAATTTCAGAAGTAGCGTATTTGGTCAATGGTGACGCTTTGCTGTCGAAGAGCCAACTCCAAATAGTTTCATCGAATGGTGCTTTAGACAGTTAGCGCAACCTTGCATTTTGATTATAAGGGCAATCATGCCATTGATGGGAGGTTCAGCGGATTTGTGAACCATTTTCACGGCAGCGTGAGGGCAGTATGAGGCTTGGGACAGACTACCCCTCTCTTAACGGACGAATTTCCCAGTGGCCTCCTTTTAAGGAAACAGGTATAATGGGGGCAAAGAGAGTAGGTACAAGATACCAGGAAAAGAAGATACAGTAATGGGCTGAAACGACTTCGGAATTCAACGCTTTCGGATTACGATTTCAGTTTTCCGTGGCTCAAATACAAATAGACGTGATTTGTTTGTCGCCACCCCCGCTCGACCGAGTTTGATACTAAAAACCCATTGGGCTTGAACCACACGGCAGTGTGAAGCCGCGGCATTATTATTTCCGCAATTCGAAGAGTGGGCGGGGGTGGAAAAGCCGGTCTGCACTCCGGGAACTGGCGTTTAGCCGGGCGCGGATTTCCGCGCGGTGAAGTCGCAAGGAGTTTCCATTTAGTTATTCGGGCTATTCTTCTTACTTTTATGTCACGAACCGAACCGAATCATTTCAACTTTCTCCAGTACCCCTTTTGCCGGTAGATCGCACTGTATTCAACAGCCCCTCTTATTGGCTGATTATCAACACCACTGAACCACAACGCCTTTATACGAAGCATTTAAATTTTTTAAAGCCCAGTAGAATTCATCCAGAGCCTTTTTCAAGAATCAACCTGCCTCTCGAAGTACAACTAAAGCTGTTTGGCTGGTTACTTCGGTTCATTTACTTCTAAACCCTGCGTTGAATCTTTCAACATGCACGCTATTCAACTTTCAAGTATAGTTGAGGTAATATTTTCTGCTGTAAGAGGTGCTCCAAAATCTCTAACTCTCAATACGTAGGGTCCTTCCCAGCTCACAGCATCCAATGTTCAAGATCCGATCCCCAAGTCAAATGAATACCTTATCGATGTCTACGCTTGCGGCATGAATTTCTTTGATCTTCTTCAGATCCGTGGGAAGTACCAAAATGTAAGCATCTCATGTCTCTATGTCAAGTTCTAAGTAAATTTAATAAGTGTCCTGTGTAGCAACCTACGCTTCCCTGGATCGCTGGGTCGGAATTCTCTGGCGTCATAGTGTCTGTTCCGGAAGACAGGCGTTTCAACAAATTTAATAAGGGAGATCGAGTGTTTGGAGCTGAACAGGGAGCTTTTGCGACCAAAATATCTGTTCCCGAAACCCAACTCCAATTGATTCCTGATGGGTGGTCGTTTCAAGATGCTGCAGCGCTCTATTTGACTGGCCCCACGAGTGTCGCTGGGTTGACATTAAGGGCTAATGTACAAAAGGGTATGACCACCGACTCTGGCTTAGTAAAATCAAACGGCATGTTGACCCTTTACTAGGTGATTGGGTTCTCATTCATGGCGCAGCTGGTGGTGTTGGTCTTTCTGCCATCCAAGTTGCGAAGGCACTTGGTGCGCATGTCATTGCAACTGCGACCGGATCTTCTAACATCCAAATTTGCAAGAGCTATGGCGCAGACCATGTTATAGATTACCTGAAGTTCCCCAATTGGGATGAAGAGGCCATGAAGATATCTGGAAACCATGGTGTCGATGTGGTCTGGGATACTGTCGGACTCATCTCACAAAGCTTAAAGTGTGTAGCTTTTGGTGCCAGAGTAGTAGTTGTTGGGTTTGTTGGAGGCGACATCGAAAGTATAAAGGTAAATCGAGTGTTGCTGAAAAACATAAGTATCGTGGGATTACACTGGGGAGCATACTCCAAACATGAGCCTCATACCATACCTAAGATATGGGACAGGTTGTTCAAACTCATCGCGGATAAGAAGTTTAGAAGTATTGTGTATCAACCACAAGACAAGGTAGAGCTTGAAGGTTTGAGCACAGTGGGGCATGCACTGCATTTGTTGCAGGAGCGCGCTTCTTGGGGGAAAGTAGTAGTTAATGTTACTACAGAGGTTACAGCAAATCTGTGATGAAAGATGTAAACAAATTACGAAATCGGTTACAAATTCAAGTTTCCACTTGGTGACAATCATAAGGCATACCACATTGATTTATCAATACAAAAGCTAAGTGAAAGAGTTTTAATATAGTTAAAATTTATTTCACATGAATAAGCATTAAATATGGATAGCCCCTTCACCCCTCGCGTGCATCTGCTCTCTGTGAAACCCCCTTCCTCGCCCCGTGTGAGATTAACTGTTGATAGGAGAATGATGATTTTATGACCAGCTATATAAAATTCTAAGTTTGAAATGCTGCCATCTTTTGAATGCTCCCCATATCTTGCATGACATTACCAACTGTCGCAGTGAAAGGGGCTGTCTTGACTTCGTGATAAGATGTAGTCTGAGAACTCTTCTCGCCGACATATTGAGCCTTGGAATAATCTGGGACACAATGCTGCCCCACGGCAACCAAAAGGATCTCATCGATCTGTTTGTTATTTGGACAAACCTCTTCCTTGCCGGGCAAACCTCGCCATGCAACAAAACCGTCCGGCCGAATCAGGACCAGCTTTCGACCCCAAACCTCGCAGACGTGGTCCTCAGTTGGGAGGTGTACAACCTTGACTGGAATGCGGAGTCTTTCTGACGCCTCGAAGAACGCTGCCGAGCCTGTTCCAGACGTCGTGAAATCCACTATTGTATAGTCTGGGCCATACAGGTCAAATATGCTTGTCTTACCATCGCTCAGAAAAACATGAGGGGCACGATTCCCCGGCCAAGTTGATGGAACATAATCTCGGACATTCCACTCTGGCTCTCGCTCTCCCGGGTTGACAAGGACTATAGGAGACCCAGTATGACGGTATCCCATCTCAATCCCATGATCCTTGTTTTCACCATCCCGCTTCTCGACCCAATCTTTGATTTTGTTTTTGAGCTCTTTTCCATCTTGCCCCTGAGACAGTACTGTCTTTGAACCTTCCTGCTGTACCCAATTGCAATACTCCCAGTGAACAGATTGGTGTTGGCCAGAGCGTTCGACATTACGAAGCGCAACCGGGCGTCTTTCATACTCGTAAGAATCAAGCAGGTGTTCACCTCCAAAACCTCTCAGAACTGCAGCTAACTTCCATCCAATATCATAGGCGTCTCCAACTCCCATATTCATACCGTAACCACCTGTTGGAATATTCTGGTGGGCTATAAACGAGGGTTATTAGTAATGAGCGTGCATGCTAATTATAGTCAATTACTCACCAGAATCCCCGCACAGAAAGACTCGCCCCTTCTTTGTTCTATATTCATCCGCGACAACAAGATTTGGTCTCCAAACACTTTTCACCAGAATCTCGTCGATCTTGATAGGAAATCTTCCAGTATTGGAGCCAAGGAGCTTGTAAACCACCTCATACGGGTCTATTTTGTCGGTATCTTCTTCCAAAGGCAAGGGCAAATGGACAGTCCAGATCTCATCCTCATCTTGTGAGATGATTGCACCACCACCAGTAAAGAAGATGTGCCAAAATTGGCCCTGGGATTGCAGTCTGGTGAGATCACGAGATTTGAAGTGGACTAGATACTGGGATATTGGCCTGTCCAGTAATTAGCATCATGAGTCAAGGTACCTCACTAATGACAGAAACATACACGGGTCCTCCTGTAATCTTTAAGCCCGTTGATTTCCTTACACGACTCCCTGCTCCATCGCAGGCCACAACATATTTGCTCTTGACCAGAATCTTTTTACCCGATTCTAGATCAGTGAGTGTGCTGATAACGAAATCGTCTTCTTCTTTGAGTTCTTCGAACTTATAGCCGAAATGGGTCTGTATCAACGGATTCTTTTGGCAGATTGGCTTGAGCCAAGCCTCAAAAAGAACCTGGGAACATCTCAGATACGATTCTCGGGGCATAGAGCCATCGTTTTGTGTTCTGATTCTTTCCCGCCATGCATCTGGGGAAGGAAGATCCTGGAATGTTATTGGAGTTTAGTAAGAGACTATTCAGATCATGTCATGATCACTTACCCACGTCGCAATTTTCTCTCCTCCATCACCCAAGCCCGTGCTGAATATCACGTCTAATGAGTAATTCGGCGGAACAGCTGAGAAGGTCAGAAAGCCGAGTTATGTGTTTGAAACAGGTAATCATGCCTATTTCTTTGAGCTCTTCTGTCAAGTTCAGTGTACGCAGTAGCTCCATGCTCCGCACGTTAGTAATGTCCATTTTTGGCCATTTTGTCGTTTTGAAATTACGCTCAATGAGCATGCATCGAATGCCATGGTGGGCTAACTTCAGTGCCGTAATCAATCCTACGGGACCGGCACCACAGACCAGAACTGGTACGTCGTGTTGGTGAAGAGACTGCAATGTAAAATATACGTTATTCATTAGATCCAATGAAGCCTAGATTAGATTCAGATGTCACATACTCCCATAGTTTCTAATCGTTTGAATTGTTTCAGAAATCTTCCGATACCGAATGGTTGCCTTGAAGGGGTTTAATTACTCGAGATTGTTCTAACGTAAGTGTGATGTCTGTTGATTGAATACAATTCAAAACTGCAAGCGTAATAGGGGCACACCCGAAGAACCCTTGGTAAACTACCTGTCCGCACAGCTATACGGTGATGAAGGCCGTGAAGTCCGTGGTTGAATGCCGTGGTTTCATGAGGTGCCCGGTACGGTACGGGGTGGGGCTTGTGGCTTCAAAAGTCAGCTGTCCTGGTTGTCCGGAGTTTCGGAGAACTCAGTCTTCCCCGCCATCGTCTAGTGATGCAAATCTTACATAGTAACTAATAAGGGTATACTAGACGGCAATCCAGAAGTCATTCATTTAGTAAGAGGCCAAACTATCTAAAACTATACAAAGAAATTGGTTTATTGTTTCTTATTTACATCTTTTTTCCGAAACAACATGTTGATGTATTGGATATGTTCTGTAGTAGCCCTGCTGCTCGTTGCGTTTAGAAAGTATAAGCATCAACAGAGAATCAAGGCACTAGGCGAGTATTGCCCCGAACCACCTAACGCCTACCACATTCCATTTGGTAAGTAGCAGCGAAAAAACTAGGAAGCTGATAAATTTTGCTTACGTAACCTAAGGTATCGGACGATTCATATACATTGGATTAAAAGCTAAGAGAAACGAATTTATTGAACTGTGGCCAACTTGGTGGGAGAAGTATGGGCGCACGTTGCTAGTAAGTTATTATAAATACTTGAGACTTTGACATGCACGCAGAAGAAGCTGGCTGACCTAAGACCTATCTAAGTTTTCGGCGTTTGGCGCCAATGCAATCTTCACTGATGAGCCAGAAAACGTGAGGTATATTCTATCCGAAGGTGCCATGGCTGGAAAAGTTGGAATTGGGAATGTGTTCCATGAACAATGGGTTCAGTTCTTAGGGGATAGTGTGTTCAACCTCGATGGGGTAAGATCCTTTCCTCTCCTATGGTCATAATTATGCTTAATGTATTCCCTAGGCAAAATGGAAATCCGCACGTGCATCCCTGAGAAAGCAATTCACGCGGAACAAACTCGCGGACTTAGACGTCTTTGAATATCATGTTCAGAGGTTGATAAGATATGTCTCTGCAGATAAAGGGAAGCCAACGCCAATTCTGGACTTAATACATCGCTTCACTCTGGATACTTCTATGGGGTTCCTTCTTGGAACTGACGAAAACTCCGTCGAAAACCCGGTCAATCAATTTGCGCATGCTTGGGATACTGTTTTTGAAATTATGGATGCTCGTGCACGTGCCGGTGGGTTGTGGAGGTGGATTATTCCCCAACAGCCTCTTGATAAAGCCATGGCTGTGTTGAATGGGGTTACATATCCGCATATCGATGCGGCTATACAAAGAAGAAAGGCTGGCGAGAAATTGGGGGACAGTTTCTTGGATGCAATAACTGAAGATACGCTGGACAGGGAGGTATGCAAACCGATTCAAACATCAATCTTACAGTAGATACTTACCTTTTGTCGTAGGAGATTCGAGGTCACTTGATGACTGTTGTCCTTGGCGGTCGTGACACAGCAGCTCTGACTTTGACGTGGGTTTCCTACATTCCTTGTTATTACTTTCTAAATCTCGCTGCAGGAACTGTCTACATGCGCTGGCTCAGCGACCTGAGATTTACAAAAAGGCTCGACAAGAGGTGCTCGAACTTATAGGGCTAGATGGAAGACCAAGTTATGAGCAGATGAAAGAACTGAAATACATCAAAGCGTGCATAAACGAGACCCTCAGACTATGGCCAATTCTACCCTATACTCGCAAGAGTGCACTTGCAGATCTTACTCTTCCAGTAGGTGGCAAGAACGGGGGCCCTGTTGCTGTGTTAAAGGGTATGTATCTGTCATCCGTTTCAATACCTACGACCCACAACAATTTGGCTAATTGATTCAAGATACGGAGTTATACTATTCAGCAAATAGCATGCACCGAAGAGAGGAATTTTGGGGTCCTGATGCAGCTGAATTTAGACCCGAACGATGGCTTGAAACTGATGGCACTCGTCAACCATGGACCTATTTGTGAGTTGCTTGATTTGAAGTTCTGCAGGTTCGCTAATATCTTTCGATCCAGTCCATTTAGTGGAGGGCCACGTGTTTGTGTAGGAATGCCCTTTGCCAATGCAGAGATGAGCTATATCCTTTCAAGATTGTTCCAGACGTTTACTGCGCTTAGTACTCCACAGTCAGAGTTGCGGTATAAAATGATGATCTTGATGGTACCTTCCACGGAAGTCCATGTAAGCTTCATAAAGGAGGAAAGTACGGAATTGGGTTTATCGGTATAGTCACTGTAAAATTCTCCATAGGTTGTCGAATGAAGCAAAGAATGTATTACGATTGTAATTAAAAGAATTATTAGTAGTGAAACTGTGATTCATTGAGAAACACGTTGCATCACTTGAGAGACATAATAGTCTTTACTCAAATGTCCCTAACACTGCTTGCCTTTGGGCGATAGAGAATTGATTTCGTCTGATTCAACTTGAGAGTTGACTGTAGTTAAATGATTCTATTTCTGTTAGAGAGTTTATACTTTCTATAATAATTACATTGTCTTATTTATTAAAATCTACCACTGCCCTTCCGACAACCTCCCCCTTACGTAGCTTCTCCACAGCTTTGGGTAAGTCATCAATGCCATACACAGTATAAACCGGCATCAGCAAACCTCTCCGGGCTAAATCAAGAGATTGCGATATGTCCATCATATTGCTTACCAATGTACCTGATATCGTCAAATTCTGAAAGCAATATTTCGCAGGCTCACAGCCAAATATCACTGATCCTTTTGGTGCTACTATATATCAGCTGAAGTTGATCAAAACATCTGGTTCGTTACTTACGCAGCCCAATGCACATAATCTTGGCTCCAATTCTAGTACCCACCAAAGCTGTTGCTGTAGCATATGCTGATGGCGCGGTGACGACGACTCCATGAGCACCTATTCCATCCGCAATTCGTATGACTTCTTCAGCACAATCTTTTGTTTCCTTGAAGTCGACATAAGCTTCGGCACCACATGAGAGGCTGAGTTGTTTCTTTTCAACACCAGCATCAATGACTATTGGTCTGAGACCAAAAGCCTTCGCAACCTGCACGCCTTGGATGCCCACTCCACCTCCACCTCCAGGAAACTATTTTATGTAAGCATGATTTTGGATTTTCAAATAAGACTGACTCACCACAACCCAGCTTCCTGGTTGGAAATTTGCCTCAACAAGAGAACGGTGGATCGTGCTCGCAGAGCACATAATCGGTGCTGCTAGGTAATCGCTCACGCCATCCGGTATTGGAGCAGTGTATCGAGCGGGCGATACAACGTATTGCTTTTCCAATTAGTTCTGAAACCGCATGCATAGATCGATCCAGAAGAGCAACTTGGGACTGGGAAGGTAAAATAAGCATCATGACATACCTGGTAACTGCCGGCTCGCATAATCCCCGTGTGTACAGAATGCGGGCAATGTGCCTCCTTTCCACTCCAACACAAAGTGCAGTTCCCACAAGTAGACCACACAGGTTTTAAACCCGCTCTCTGTCCAACTTTCCAATTATTGACATTTGCGCCAATTTTGACCACTACGCCTGCGCCTTCATGACCAGGCGATCGCACTCCAAACTCTGACATTGCCGGGAGATCGAGGTCACCGGCCATGAAGTGGATGTCTGAAAAGCAGATTCCAGTCACATTAAGTCGTATGAGAACTTCATCCGGAGCGGGCTCCGGAACTGGGACCATTTCAACTCTGACACTGAAACCCGGCCCTTCGTTGACTACGACACCAGCTTTGCATTCTTTGGGTATTATATAGTCGGGTTTTGCATCGTCATAAGCTGCAACTGAGTCCGCGTTGTTGGTATTAACATCCATTTTTATGTTTGATAAAGCTTTGTGTGCACGATGAGCATGTAAAGTTGACAGAGTTTTAATGGTTGAAGCTTTTTCCATGATATAACAGCTATTGACGATCCGCAGCTATGGGATTCCCCGATATTCGGTAGCGTCTATCCGGAGCGGAGATGGTCTGCTTGTCGGAGCCCGGGAAATTTAACTAAACCATTTCACCTGCAGCACAAATTTGCTTCGGTGTATCTGCCAAACGCGGGCCTCGCCATTTTGCCTTTAGATGGACACGGGGAATTTGGATGACCTAAGAAATGTTGCTCCGAGCGTGTATGTTCGCCTTTTCAACTCCTATAGTGTTCTACGGCCGTCTCCACCAAAAGAAGAAGGAGGCTTGCAGTGGACGGAAAAAGCGGCACTAATTTATAATGTGCCAGCCGGCGTGGGACATTAAAAGTCAACTATGTAGGAATTAAGGTCTGCCAAAGCTTCCTCGGCACATGTAGAGGATACGCAAAATACAATAGTGAAAACCAATACACAGGAACTACCAGTTCAAAAGACTCAGATCTTATACTCGCGGATAAGAAAATTCCCTCCTGTTGAGAAAATTGAGGCAGGAACAATAGGCAGAAAGTTGAAGCTGGTGCTTGCTCATAATATTGTTTAAATTTGTATCACCTGGTATTCTGTCCCAATTATGCTTATTTGGGTATTGGGTTATAAAGTGTTACATTCTTCTACGAGTAAAGTGAGAATAAATTAGGTGCAACTATTGTTTTTGGCAGTTTCTAGGCTTCTCTCAGCAGCCTTCAAGTTCAGTCCCACGGCTTGATAGGAGTAAAAGAAATTTCTACCATCCAATTTCCGGCGAGCATTCCTATTTCAATGAATAGGAAAGTGAAGATGATGCCAACTTCGAAGCCTTTTCCCAAAGATATACATAGGAATAGTTAGCAACGTAAGCCCAGTCGTAATTCCGCCCAATGTAAAGAATGCATTCCGGATCCCAGAGGTAAGGAGCCAGTCGCTAATGTAGAATGCGAGGCCCATGGCAAATGTCTTAGAGACAAATCCCAAAAGAGCAAAGGACTCCCCAGCCAACTCTCTGTGAGAATCTACCATGTAAGCTAGCACACCGGTTGTGCTAAGTTGAATCCCAAAGTTGATCATACCCAATCCAACAATAACTGGCACTGGCCAACGCTCTTGCCTATATGAAGCCTCTCCCCAGACAAAAAACCCCACACCAGTGAAAAGGAAGTAAAATATAACAATGGGCAGGCGAAATTCCGGTTCTAGTATTTTATTAAAATGGATCAATATAGAGAGGGGCCATCTTACCATAAACACCTTGATTGCGTTTAGACATATACACGGCTAGACCATCCGAGAGCGGCTGAGCAACCAGGGTTCCAAGCACAGAAGCAACAAACCCCGAGAGGTTTGTTAGACCAACTTGGGCCACCGAGAAATTATACGGGGGCGAAGAGAATATTAGTGATATAGTGACAGCGATCATAACAAGCCAGGAAATAGCAGTAGTGAATATAACGATTCCGTAGACAATGGCGACTGATGTAACAAGCCGGAAGGGACGTAGCGTAATCCAGAATAGATTCACCTCATGGCTATAACCCGACCATGGTAAGATTTCCTTGGGCGAGGGAAGGATCTTTTTACTTTGACCAACTATGCTCCCACCCGTATTTCCATTTCCAGGCGTCATTTCCACATGCTCTGCCTTCTCTTCTTTCAATTCTTGGGCTGCGTCTGGCAGGTTATCCCGGGAAGCGGTGTCGAGATTCAGGATTTCCGGTCGATGATATGCCGTCTCGGGCATAAAGAAGAACACAAGTATTGTTTGAAGCACGAAGGCACCAGCCATTGCATAACTGCAAACTCGCCATCCGTAGTTTTGTATGATGGTTCCAGCAATTGGACTGTTCAGATTGATTCCGCCGAAGATTCCCAGGTTAAACAATGCGATTCGGAAACCGCGCTGGTGAACAAACCACACATCAGCAATACTAGCGGGAATCAATGCTTCCCACGGTCCCCTATTCATGGATTAGTCCGGCTTTTGCAAAATCAAGATAGTTATATGACTTACACCCCAAGCCCGGTCAAAGCACGCGAACCAGTCAAAGAACTCAAAGATGTCGATGCAGCGCCCCAAAAATTGCCAGCTACAAGGAGGATGCAGGCTGTGAGATAGACCGGCCGCTTCCCAAACTTTACGGCGAGCGAGTTGGACAGAAGACTGGAGATTGCTACACAACCCAGCAGTACACCGTTGTACTTTGACGTGAATGTCCCAATGGAAGAATGATATCCTTCAGCAAGTGGGACTGCAGCGGTCGAGAGCAGCGGACCAACAGCTATTCAAGTTAGGACACCGTAGGAATAGAGGATATGCAAACCTGCCTCCTACTGCTCCACACGAGAAGACAAATGCAGCCGTAAAGAGTTCTTTTCTCCTACAAATCGTAAGCTAAATTTCAATTCTCTAATTCGAAGTTACCCTACCATTTTGACCAGTTCAGGGGGTCGTCGGGAGAATCTGAAGGCTAGGTAGAACTTAGAAAAAGTGAAAGGCAATTCCATGCAAGCGACAAACCTGGGGAATAAGAATGATTGTCTTATCATGCTTTAGTCCTGCGGCTAGGTGGCTGCCTGTCTCAACTGCGAGATCAAGATCGAGGCTGCCGGCTTCATTGAGAAAGACTGTCCCAGGAACATGCTCAAGCTTGTGATTATCAAGTACACCAAGACCCATGATGGCGAAAATGATGGTTAACTAATGTGAGAATGAAGCAAGTAGTATTGTATATCTTGGTGGTGTGGAGAAAACTGACAAGGGGCAATATGTCGGAGACCAAAAATACATCGCCTAACACCAGGATGCATGGTCATACTTATCACCCTTGTTAATTCTATCGATCTAGATCTTATTTCCCCATGGGGCGCTACCCCACGGGGTAGGGCTGGCGGGGTTTCTGGGGTCGGCGTTCTCGGTGTGAAAAGTTGTTCCAAGTCCCGTGAATTGGCTGATGATTAATCGGACTTTACACGGTCAGGGGTTCAGGGGAAGGTGTTTCCCGGTTATCTCTAAGCGAGGAAAAATCACGGCCTTCCATGACTTTCCCCGTTTGCCGTACTTCGTAGGTTGCCAGAGCTCTTCCACCCCACCTTTGCACTCTTCCTCTTCCGCTGGCCCATTCCTGGATCACGAAACAAGGCCAAATATCGATCCGCAAGAGATAAATATTCTATCTCAGCTATAAAATATAAATCGTCAATAGTATCAAATACTTGTGCTATTTGTTTTCGTGACGCAGCCCAAGCACAGCAATATGGCATTCGACAGACTGGTTCGTTTTGAGGATGATGAGGGGAAGATTCATTACGGAAATGTCCCATACGAATTCCCAAGTGAGGGGATCGATGGTGCAAAAATACAAATTCTGAAAGGCGATATCTCTTCGGGGTTCTCAAAAGGCGACGGAACAGCCACTGTTAAAAAGGTTGACATCCCATCAGACCCATTATTGATGCTATCAAGAGACCTAACCATTGATGCAGTTACTTTGCCCACTGGAAACCACCCCCATTGTGCCATGTATCGGCCTAAACTACGGACAACATGCGAAGGAAGCTGATGTAAGTTAATTGATTTTCTAACTGCATCACTATTAATTACTGACTCCTGGTCCTCCAACCAGCTACCGATAGCAAAGTATCCTGTTGTATTCACGAAGCCTGCGGATGCCCTGACCGGTCCATATGATGATGTACACGTCCATGTGGATGCCCAATCCCAACTTGACTATGAAGGCGAATTGACGGTCGTTATTGGCAAAGATGGTAAAAACATACCCGAAGATAAGGCATTGGAATATGTATTGGGTTACACAGTTGGCAACGATGTTTCAGCGAGAAACTTTCAACTCCCCCCAAACTCTGGCGGACAGTTTGGTTATGCCAAATCGTTCGATGGCTTTGCGCCAATCGGTCCCTGTCTAGTGTCAACTTCAATCATTCCAGATCCCCAGAA
Source organism: Lachnellula arida (assembly GCA_007821475.1). Taxonomy (NCBI): domain Eukaryota; kingdom Fungi; phylum Ascomycota; class Leotiomycetes; order Helotiales; family Lachnaceae; genus Lachnellula; species Lachnellula arida. The sequence goes on along the minus strand of QGMF01000089.1, from coordinate 4,667 downwards.
ATTGGATTATGTTACCAAGGTCAACGGCAAGATCAGACAGGAGACTAGTACCAGTGACATGATCTGGAACATCAAACAGATTATTGCACATTTGAGTAGAGGGACAACATTGCGTAAAGGTACCGCTATCATGACTGGTACGCCTTCTGGTGTTGGTTTATTTCACAAGGACGGATTCCTAAAGGATGGTGACGTGGTGGAGGTTTCTGTCACTGGAATTGGGGCAATCAAGAATCGGATGGTTTATGAGAAACAATGACTAGATTTTACTTGCTAGATTAAAGTTGCAAACAATAGTACCAAGTGTTGAATTATATTCTGTATATAGTACTGCCGCGTGCTTATGCAGGCGGTAAGGGGATGGCTTGCTTAGGTACGGGAGCTAAGTGGATAGGGAGAGATATAAGCAGAGCTTTCTCTGTCCCTCTCCCTTTCTCCCTTTAATCAATCCATGCCCTCTTTACTTGCACTGCTTGGTCACCATATTCTAATAACAAGATCAATAAAGAATGGATTAAGTCTGGAAGTCCCACTGTTTCATCCATGTTTCCATCCACGCTTCAGTCACCGCACTCATTTCTGCCATAGTCGGGCTACTTTTGATCGTTTCGCAAGTTTCCAAGGTCGGCTGTTTTCCTGATTCAACGAGACTGGTGAAGAAGTCAAGAAGTTTCAGACCGGGATTCGCTACCAGATCTTCAGACCTCGATGCACTTGACTTCAATGCATCTACCCATGTATCTAGCGAGACAACCTCGAGTCGAGTGCGTATGTATCGTTCAATAGTAGGAAGATACATTTTCCATGTCGTAGTAGAAGGATTGACAGCGTGGAACATCCTACTGCCAGGTGCTTTGGTGTGGGAAAGAGCATCTGTGCCATTCGCGCCATTTGTCATGGAGGGACTTGGAGGAGGAGTGATGTCAAGCGGCGTAGAGTTCGGCTCTTGAATCAAATCCACGATGATTCGACTCAATATATCAACCGGGATCCAATCAATTGTGTCCATTGGACCCAAACTCTCCGGAATCATCTGAAGATGTATAGAGCTTGCGATGAGAGTTGGCAGCCACTCCCCTGGATTCCAAACACCATGTTCTGTGGTGGGTCCTGCTATTTGACCAGTTCTGCAGATAGTGGTTGGAATATCCGCTACCTTGGAAGCTTCGTCCAGCATCCGTTCTGCAAGATACTTTGATTCCGCGTAACCCATTTCTTGTGATATATTCCAATTTTCAACAATCTTCTCCGGTACCGGTCCTTCGTTGTATGAGTTCCATTGGGCAATTGTTCCTATACTGGAAACAAAGAAAATAGACGCTCCTTTGTATGAGCGTGCTGAGAGATCGATAAGTTGACGAACGCCGCGAATGTGAACTTTCGTGAAAGAATCCAGGCTTAGATTGAAGTCGACTTCCCAAGCATTATGAAGTATATGAGTTGCATGCTGTAGTACTTCACGATAGTCTGGAATATCCAGTCCAAGGTAAGGTTGGGAGAGATCACACGTCAGAAACTGGACCCGCTCAGTCAATCCCTTTGTTGAAAGTCTTTTCGCATCGAAGATTGCGTTCTGCCTCTGTTGAGCTTCTGGTGAACGATTAAGGCAATATATTCGGGCAACCTTTGGAGTATTCAGCAGTTCCGCCAATAGGTATGTTCCCAATGATCCAGTTGACCCGGTCAAAATAACATAGAGCTGATCGGTTGTAGGAGAAGAAGGCCGGGCACTTATCGGGAGATCTGACGCAAATGAGCTGAAAATCTGTTTCATCTTATCGGTGCGATTAACATCATACAGTCCTTTGGGTTGGATCTTGTTTTCGGCGTTTAGAGTCTCGAGGATAGTGTAAGAGAGCCGGCGAATACTGGGTTGTTGGTAGATCATTTTCGCATTCGTAATAGAGTTTTTGAGAGCTTGGTTGATTTGGCGAGAGACATTGATAGTTTGTAACGAGTCGATGCCTTTTTCGAAAAAGTCGTTCCCGGGTTCGAGAAGAATGCCGGTACTTCTGAATATTAAAGTCGTTAGGGAAGAAGAAAGCGAATCGATGTCTTTGGTATCGAGAGTATGGTGATCCGCTACTGGTGTAGCGTCAACATTGGAGGCACTGTAGAGTGCTTCAATCTCTTTTCCATAGGCATCAAGCGTCATTTTTCGTTGAACCGTTCCTTTTCCAGCTCTCAGCATCGGCTTGTCTGGGGAGGTGAACATAATGAGAGACTTCGATATCCTTCCGTGAGCTTCAGCTGTCTCATTTGCTTGTTCGACGGTGGTCCAGATACTATCCAGCAGCTGTCTTCGATATTCTTGATCGTGGGTTAGCTTGGCTGGCTCCACTAATACTGCTGATTGGAATCGACCATTACCCAGTACAAGGGCAGAGCTGACCATTTCGTGACTGTTGATCCGTGCTTCTACAGTCAATGGATTCATCTTTTCTCCATTGCTGAACACAATAATATCGTCTGATCTTCCACGATAGAGCCAAAAGCCTTCCTTGGTGGGATGTTTTGAATACAGATCCTTCATAGAATACTCTTGGAGATGGGGAAATGTGCAGAAGATTCCTTGGTAGAGATCAAGAGCTTTATCGCGAACGATAAACATCTCGTACAAATCCTCGCCATGGTAGCGAAAATCAACTCCCATACAGTCGTTAAATTTCATGTACTCCCAATCATCAGGGTGCATCTTCTCCAGTGCTGTGAAACAGAGCTCGGTTGCACCAAGCCAGTTCACCGGCCAAGACTTCACTTTCACCGCATCTCCGACCTCCTTAGACAACGGGGCTCCCCCGAATGCAACAAACTTGAGCTTTTGAAGATTATTGTAAAGTTCCGTGTCTTTGATAATATCTGACAGAACTGATGTTGGGAGAATCGTTCCTTCAACATTGCCATGGACATGTATTGAGTCGGCCAATTCCGCAGTTAGGGGTGCTGCAGGTGGCAAGATAATGGTTATATTGCAAAATACCGCCAGAGGTAGCATGATGTAAAGTCCTGCAGCATGGAAAGGTGGGAATGGCACGAACATGCGAATCCCTTGAAATGACTGGATAATCGTCGGCGAAGCACCTTCAGAAGGAAGCAACTGCCAAGCATCTATAGATGCAACAGTACCATGGGGAATAACAACAAGTTTTGGAAGACCAGTAGAGCCAGACGTGTGAAGCGCTACGAATGGTTCATATCGTGCTTTGTCAAAGGTTGTTTCGAAAGGATAGGATAAAGCCAGTGGTGCAGAAATCCATTCTTCGAGCTCGGGTACTATGATCCTCCTCATGGATCTTTTAGACACAATCTCTTCTACTACAGGATGGCACTTCTTCGCAGTTAGAAGCACATCACAACGTGATGACTCTAGCAAAGACAGATGTGCCCCGATACTGTTCCGTGGGGATGGAAAGAACGCCTAGATTTACAATAAGTACGTTGTTGTGGCTAAATTGTTTCACCAGGTGCATGCAACTGACCTTGTGCCCGGTTTTGAGTGCGCCAACCGTCAGGATTGCGTATCGCAGGTCAGACGGCCCAATGTAAGCCAAAGTTTGAAAGTCAACCCCTTTTCCAATCTCCTGTTCTATCCACCAAGCACACGCATTGATGGCATTTGCGAACTGGCCATAGGTAACATTCTGAAATCCATCTTCAATCCGGGACGATTTTGGGAAGGCTGCAAAGAGTTGCCCGGGGCTTTCTCTAGCACGGTCGTCAATGATATGCGGCACGAGTCTTTTCCCATAGCCCAGCGGATGCTCGTTTGAGCTAGTCATCTTGTAATATAATGTCGAAGAATGTGAAGGTCGTTCAGAAGGAAGAGTGCAAAATAAAAACCCAATTTCATTAGGGCTAGTCAAAGAGGACTAGGGATTATTTTCAATATTTGGCAGCCTATCTATTCATTAAGCAACACATACGGAAATGGTTGTTTATAGTTAAGAAGACGCTCCCCCCAAACGGGTTAACGGCAATCCAGTAGACACCGATCCGGAATACCACAAGCCTAAGATCTTCAACCCCGGAGTTTCCAACCTTAATATTATTCCACCCCCGCACGCTCCCTCCCGCGGGAGCGGTCGAAATGGAAGCCGAATTATCGATGTCCCGTATCTTTTTAAAGTTAATTCAGGACGTTTGAATTGGGGAAGTAGCAAATAAGAAGATAAGGCATGTCCCGGGCTCGAGAAGCCCGACGCAACTAGTATAAGCCATTCACCATCTAAGAGAATGTACACTATGACACTTAGCATATTTGAGCTTAGTGCGTATTATTATCAATAACACCTGTAGCTAACAAAGCTAAAAGAAGGTGTACTAACATTTTATGAGAAGAGCAAGCGATTATGATAAATATATTAAAAATAGGGAAATTGGTTATAATTAGACCTTATTAAAATCACATGAGTAGGCTTTTATTATGGCAAATAAAAGCCCAGCTATTCTCGCCACGTGGCCTGCTACGGAGTGGAAAAGGTGACGCTTGCATCGGCACAGATGTCTCATACTATATGAGACTATTACTTGTGTAGTACTGAATGGTGGTGGGATCAAGACGCTAAAATGTGGGAAACTCGGTAGCTCCCACTGTAACTGTGGGACTTTGTGGGGGTTTGTGGGGTTTGGCTTAGGGGATGTGGGATAAGTGCGGGGTTGATCGCCCC
>QGMF01000088.1:0-70496 GCA_007821475.1 Lachnellula arida | reverse complement strand
CAAGGCCGCGCTGCACTCGTGGTCCAACACGCTGCGCGTCGAGCTGGAGCCGTACGGCGTGCGGGTTATGGTTGTGGTGACGGGCGGCGTGCGCAGTCGTATTGCGCGCACGGCACGGGAGTTGCCGCCGGGGAGTCTGTATGTGGGTGTTGAGAGGGAGTTTCAGAGGCGGCTGACGCATAGTCAGGAGGGGGCGATGGAGGCGGGAATTTATGCGCGGAGGGTGGTGCGGGAGGCGTTGAGGGAGGGGCCGAGGAAGTGGGTTTGGGAGGGGAATAGAGCAAGGTTGGTTAGGTTTGTGCAGGGCTGGATTGGGGGGTGGGTTTTTGATTTGGTGTTGCCGAGGATGTTTGGGCTGGTTAGGTTGAAGCGGTTGGTTGTGGGGGGAGAAGAAGGCTGCGTGAGTCGTCTTGGGAGGCTTGCGGTGGATAGAAAGGCGGATTTGAAGAATAATATACCATGGCAGGTGGGGACAGAAAAGCGGCTTCAAAGTATAATATGCCACGCCAAGCGGCGATTTCAAAAGTCGATACTATGATACTGTATAACTGGACTTTTGCTCTCATTATTATACTTTTTCCCTAGGCTAGCGTATTGTGTTATTGCATCCTTTGTTTGGTTGTACGTTCTTAGGCTCCCTTTTTCTTTGATAATGTTCCACAGCTTTATGATCTCTGGCAGAGAAACGGATTTTTGGGATTTTAGCAGTGGTGTGCCTCACTCGCTCTGTTTGTACACGCCACTTATGTTGTTTTCAAATTCTCACGCGTTTTTGGAGAATCGAAGGCGTAATTATCCATTTAGTCACCCGATAGATGATTCTGTTTCAAGTTTTTGATCTGCCGTGCAACAACCGCCGCGAAACGGCTGCTCCGGTACGGATGGTACAAATTGAATGACCCAACGCCTCTATAATACAATCTACCGCAATGCGTCTTTACATGAGTTTTTCTCTGAGGAAGGCAAAAATATCAGCCAGCATTGCTTTCGAGTACCAGTGTTCCAGACCCTCATACTGGATCATCTCAACATCAGCCCCAGGAGACCCAGGCACGTTTTAGCCTCCCTACCTATCTCGATAGGGACCTTCTCGTCTTCTATACCATACCCTAAGAATACTGGAATGTTCTGAAATACCATCCTATTCTCGCCTCCGATTTCGATTTCGTCCCGCAGAAAAGCCACAGCTTGAGTTGGTCGATCTTGGCTGACCGAGTCCTCTCTGCCAAATATACATCCCTCGTCATCTTCATCCCCAGAATGGGAAAAGGGATCATCATCCCCATTTCCAAAGAGATCCTCAGCGTCCGAATTGCTTCCTCTCGCGATATCCTCGATGTGATTCGCGAAAGGCAGATACCCGCACATTCCTATCGTTGCAGCAAACGGTTCTCCATCCCACGTCAGGAGTGAGGTCAAAGACGTTGCGCAGCCCTGACTCAATCCCCACAACACCACATTTTCCCTGCCAACGTCCCGAATCTCACGTTCCAAGATGCCGTGGATATACTCGCAGCTCCTACGCAGTCCGGCGCGCATTAATTCCTGGCGTTTCGCGGGCTCGTTCATATGCCAGTGGTCGAACCACTGGTGCGTATATGATCGCTTGTAGATCGTGGCACGACTCCTGGATGCCGTGGGGAAGATGAGTTTAGCGTGCGGGAATACGTCCTGGAGTTTCTCGCCGGCGCTGGTAGCCGTGTCGAGAAGGGGAGGGGCGAATTCTGCTGCTGTTGCGCCGCGTCCGTGGAGGATGATGAATGTCTGGCGGTGCGCGTGGTGGGGTGGGAAAACTAGGGGCGAGGGGAATTGGCCGGGGGGGTCCGTGGATGCTTTCTTGTGGGCGTACGAGGGTAACGTGGTTGTGGTGAGGCCCAGACGGGCCTGTTCGCTTTGAGAAGCCATCGTTGCGTTGGATTGCAGGGTGGTTGTTGTTTCTATGTCGGATACGATGGTGTAGGGTTTGCAATGAATTCAGATGGAACGGTGTGGGGTTTGGGGATTGCAATGAATTCAGATAAAATGGTGTGGGTGTGGGTTTGGGGATTGCAATGAATTCAGATAAAAAGGTGTGTGTGTTCATTTATACCTCGCGGATAGAAAATATATATTATAAATAACTGGATGGTTGAGGCCGCTTCTTTCTAGTAAGTTTGCTACCCGTATCGGAGTCAGGTGGATGGACAACCGAATTTGTAGCTTGTTCTCTCCGCTCACTAAGTTAAACTATATATAATACTTGGAAAATATAAGTTTTATAGAACGAGACTTAAAGAATTAAGATATCTTAATTAAGGGAAAAAGAAAACAAAAAAGAAAAAGAGGAAAGGTAGAAAACTATAGATCTCTAAAGTTTAAGCAGTAGGTAGCCTATACGAAGTTAATAACGTGGTGAGGCTAAGAGGCCTATGGTTGATGTAATTTGATTTATACGATAACTACAAGCTAAGTGAGGAAGAAGAAAATCCCTGGAAGAAGTGAAAGTTGCCAGACCCCTATAAATCCATGATTAGGCCTAACATTATCGCTAGTGACTGGACGGTTCACCAGGTTTAGGCCGTTTCTATTCCTAGTAAGTGTCAACATTAGTCCACCGTCCTCGAGGGCAGATCTTAAGAGAACCCGAGCAGCTTGCGATGGATGTCGTCGCCACAAGCGAAAGATGGGTTATCTTGCATTTGGGCTAAGAGGTGGCAGACTAAATACCAAGGCCGAAATTTGATCCCTATAGGAGCTGCTTATGATCTACATTTTAATGGATAAATGCCCTTATTTTTTACACATTTTCTTGTGTGGATTAGTAGAGTTATAATGTACGTGCCGACGGCAGTGGGAATAAATTTTGTGCTTAGCTGGAGACATAGCATCATTTTTTGCTTTGCGTATCAAGGCCCTCTTCATGATGCGAGCACACTATAGTATATCTAACGATCGAAGTGTATTTCGAAGTTTTGTGATCCTCTCGACCAATTCATCCTCCTTGATATTCACCGCCTTGAACGTGAAGGACATCAGATCATCGGTGTCACCACCACTATAGTTGGTGTTTAGGGACTTGATGATGGCGCCCATCCGGCGTAAAAGGTGCCTAGCTAGCTGCAGGATCAGCGTGATCTGGAGAGCAGATGAATCGGGCAAAGAGAAGGACCCGACTTTCATGTCGGGCATTTGGACGTAGTCTTCGCGCGCTGTAATCGACGAGCGGTCTAAGCACACTTGCATGTTTCCGAAAATGTTATGGTACGTTTCGATGAGACGCTGGTAACACGAAAGCACAAGCAGGAAAGAGGACTGATCGAAGGATGGAGACTCAGTCAGGATCACCCCTGGCAATGTGTCTTCCTGCAGAGATGATATGGCGTGGTTCTTGCACAGCGCTTCTGAATGGCGCGGATACAGCTTGTCGAGGACCTCTATCAAGCGCTGAGATAGCTGGAAAGTTTTATCGATCGCAAAGTCTTTGTCTTTCCAGCTTAGAGGCTGTGATACAGAGGTCGGAGGCTTAGGAATTGTGGAAAAAAGTGTAAACATTTCAACATTGAGATCCGAGAGCCCGCGGATGGTAGCAAGTGGCGGATTTTGTGTTTCTTGTGGCTTGGCTGAAGGAGTTTCATGGCGTGTACGCACATTTCCGTCTTCTGGAAGGGTTTGTTCTGCAGACAACATGGCCCACTCCTGGTTGAATCGGCACTGCCACGAATTCATGGTATTTCCTGACTGCAGGTATGAAGTGGACGCAGGAGAATGAGCAGACAGCGATCCTGAGGCAGGGTCGACAAAAGTCGGGCCTGACCAGGTCGCTGTTGCTGAATTCCCCTGCAGTAGACAGGTACCGAACTCATTGAAATCAAAATCGGCCTGGAGGACTGGGCATGATATGTTCTGTGGCATCGTGGTCTCCATACCCTTGTCGTCGCCGTGCGGGGGGTTGCTGTCTGGAGTCGCGACAGACGAGTCTTGACGGCTGAGGGATTCGGATCTCTGATGTTCGCTCTGGCGGCGGGTTGAGGGCGTCCAGGTACAGACTGCTTTTGCCTTGGTACAACGGACACAAGCGCCTCCATGTCCAGACCTCGTGCAGCGCAGTTTCTGGCCGTGGCACCTATCACACGCGGACCGTTGAACGGGGTTGGGCATGATGGAGCCGCGAAACAACACACAACTGCGACTGTCAACAGCACGGCAGGCGTGGGAATGGGCCTTGACGTTTTGGTTGGATTATTGCAAGTATAGTGCATGGATGTTGTGAGGAAGGGAGGTGGGAAGAAGAGGTGATCATAGCCGCAGGCGAGCAGTGGTCACGTAAGCCATCTAAAATCCTCCGCCGTGAGAAACAATGCCATGCCATCACACACCACTAATTACCAGCTTCGCTATTAAACCTATTCAATGTGCTACCTCTTATATTCTATAAGAATTCCTCTTTTATTTGACGCATTTTGCTTTGTCAACACTACTGGTCTCTCAAATTGAAAGCACATCTTCCAGCGGAGTGTGTTGTCTCATTTCATATGGATCTGTAGCTACCATATATATTTTACCCTAGCTTATATGAGTGTTTTTAGATTGCTTGCTTTCTTTAACGTACCACATTTAATTTTACGTCAATTTTAATAATGTAATCCGTAAGTCAGTGGAGAGAAATTGGTCAGTCTGAGATTCGGTAGTAAGTGGGGCTGATCAAGTTACTACCGAGTTGATTTAGAAATGGGCTGCTTTCGGCGGTTGCATCTTCGGTGGTTGAATCTGCAGACGATATTTGTAAGATCTCAAGGGTCTTATGGGTATAAGAGAATACAAAACCATGTACCAACTCGGCATAACGCATTCGACAATTCGGGAGGCCTTGTACTCCGTGAAAAGACCCTCTTTGATTTTTACCATCTCCTTCACATTCCAAACGTATCTCTTTGCCGTGAATACGCATCGTTAGCATACTCGCATCTAGTCAACCATGAGCAGCAGAGGAGAGCCATCGGAGCCAGCTCCAGAAATTCAGTCGCCAGCCCCAGAAAAAGAAAGCGAGGAAAACGAGAAGCTGGACAGCACAGAAGCCTTCTTGCTCGTCCTTTCTCTTTGCGTGAGCCAGAAGACAACGTACGAGCTTGTGACTGAAAGCTAACCGCCCTTCGACAGATTTCCACATTTGTTGCGGCCATTGAACAGGAAGGTCTTCCCGAATCTAGAATGTGGACGGAGATGTCCAGTACTAATCTTTCTGTAGACAATCGTCTCTACCGCCGTCCCAACCATAGCTAAATCTCTTCATACCTCCGCGGTCGACTATGCCTGGGTAGGAACGGCGTACTTGCTTCCAGCGGCTGGTAGGCTTCTCTTTTGCTTCTGCTTCTGCTTCTTCTGCGAACTGCGCTGACTTCAGATACAAGCGTCGGCTCCCCCGTGGGGTGCGCTTAGCGACATCTTTGGCCGGAAACCAGCACTGCTCGGAGCCATTGCCATTTTCTTCGTCGGCTCACTTATTGGAGGACTTGCCCCTAATATGGACGCCCTCCTTGCAGCAAGAGTGATTCAGGGTACCGGTGGTGGTGGGATCTTAGGCTTGTCAGCGACGGTCATTGGTGATGCGTTCAGTCCCCGGTAAGCCATAAAGTGCGCATTGTTGTGAGTGGACTTTGTAACAGCGAAATAGTGAGCGGAGTAAGTATTATGGTATCATTGGTGTGACCTGGGGCCTCGCCTGCGGACTTGGTCCCATAGTCGGCGGAGCCTTCTCCCAGTTCGTCGGTTGGAGGTGGTGTTTCTGGATCAATTGTATGTCACTCCTTTCGAACCCCTTCTAAAATAGATTGGCTCATTCCTTCACAGTGCCGATTGCTGGTCTCGCTGCTACATTCGTTTTCTTCTTCCTGAAGGTTCAAACACCCAAAACACCTATCATCCAGGGCCTGCTCGCAATGGATTGGCTCGGCACGCTTTTTCTGGTTTGCGCAACCGTTATGTTCTTGCTGGGGCTAGGCTATGGAGGTGTTGCATATCCATGGGACTCGGCCATCGTCATCTGCCTCATCGTATTTGGGGTCGTGACGTTAGGGGTTTTTGGCTTAATCGAGTGGAAAGTGGCCAAATATCCCGTCATTCCGCTGAGGCTTTTCCAGTCCGTCTCAAACATCGGCGTATTCGGCATCGCATACATACACGGCGCCGTGTTCATGGCCCATCTTTATTACCTTCCTTTATACTTCCAGAGCGTCCTCGGTGCCACTCCACTCCTTTCGGGTGTCTATCTGCTTCCGGTAGCAATCACATTGTGCGTTTTGTCCAGTCTGAGCGGATACTACATTAGCAAGACGGGCCGATATAGACCACCTATCTACATCGGCCTAACCGTAATGCTTCTGGGAAACGGCCTCTACATCGATTTACAGTCTTATGCGTCCTGGCCACGGATCATTATCTACCAGATCATAGCTGGGGTAGGACTTGGTCCTGTGTTCCAGGCCCCAATCATGGCGATCTTCACCCTCACAAAACCCGCGGATATAGCAAGCGCAACGACGACAGTGCTGTTCATCCGTGATATCGCAACAGCCATGTCAGTCGTCTTTGGGGGCGTGATCTTCCAGAACCGCATGTCACAGCAGTCCGGCAAGATCACTGCGGCCCTCCCATCCGACACGGCCCAGAAGATCATCATGGGCGAGTCATCAGGTGCGCTGGACATCATCCCAACGTTGCCTGAAGCTCAGAGGCAGGTCGTCGTCGAGGTGTATACGAGGAGCTTACGCACCGAGTGGATATTCTACACTGCGATTTCCGGTGTAGGACTGCTCCTGAGCCTGTTAATCAGTAAGCAGGTGCTTTCTAAAGAGCACAAGATTCACAAGACGGGGCTTGATACAATGGAGCAATCTCGACTAGAGGAAATCGAAAAGAAGAAGAGGGGGGAGGGGGGAGAAAGCCACGTATAGATCGTTGTTTTCCGCATACTGGGTCAAACTGTGTATAGTACTTAGAGAACACGAATTTCAGGACTTGAGACAGGTAGTATCTCGATTAGAGGGAGAGGGAGAGGGACAGAGGGAAATTCAGGTGGATAGACAACCCAATTTATAGCTCGTTTTCTCCAACTCAGTAAGTTAAACCGTACGTAATATTTAAAGAATATTAATTTTGCAAAACGGGCCTTGAAAAAACAATGACATCTTAATTAAAGGACAAGAGAAAAGGTATAACCGGCCTTCCTTTGATCCAGCAAATTGTTACAACAAACACCTACCACTTAAACCCCCCTCGCTGCCAAGTTGCCAACACCTCCTCGAGTTTCTTCTAGAACTTAAAGAAGTGCTCGGTTGAAACTAATCATAGTAGTGATAGGACAAAATCTCCAAACATAATTACCGCACTTTGACTCAAAAATGCCATCGCGTGCCACTGCCAGAATGCACCGTCCACCCAACTCAGCTCTAGCAGATGATGCATAAATGCACAGCCGCTCACTCAACTAATCTATAACGCAAGCCAAATTTGCCCATATCTACGAGCAAAGCTCTGGCGGAGAAATCCGTCGACAGGAGGCCAGGTCAGGAAGAGGAATAGTGAGTACTGTAAGAAGAGGGTGGAGAAGGATGCAGCAAGGTGGTAGACGAGGGGCATGCAGAAGTGGGCTCTCGCTGTTGTCTGGCGGCTGAGACCTGGGCAGAGAGGTTTGTCGAAGAAATCTAGGCTATAGCGAGAGTAGCAAAGCAAGAAAACTTACCTTGCGAGTAACAGGTATCGCGGGCTGTCGGATTTATAGATGTATTGTTCGCTGTATGCACCCTAGTATACATCTCCAACCTCCCAAAACCCACTTTCCTTCCACCCAAACCCGAACATATAAGGAAAGTTTTTTGGGGATACTATTCAATACAAAACCATCCACACATCTATGCAGCACCCGTAGCCTCATTTCCTTCGCTCGCCGGCTTTGCGGCGCCAGTCTCGGACTTCGCTACACTCTCCTCTTTACTCTCATCCGCTATTACATCTCTCTGCGCATTCGGCGCATCCTGACTATCTGGCTCCGGCTTCCCCGCTGTTGAAGAATCTGGCCCATCAACATCCGGGTGCGGCGGCGCTACACCTGCAGCTTCAGCCTGTTCAGGGCTGATCTCATTCCCAGCTGCGTCGACCATGCGTGTGCGGGTCTCGTAACGGGTCTTGAAGCTTACTTTGCCCTCAAGCGATTTGACTTGTTCTTCGTCGAGGAGATTACCATCTTGGTCTCTGTACTCTACTTTTTCTTCGCGGGAGAGGACGCTTTGTCCTGGTGGTGGTGGTTGTTCAGGGGGTGGGGATACCATGGGTGGGGCTTCAGAGATGTCTTGGGGTTGTTCGACGAGGGGCTGTTGAAAGCCATCGCCGAACTGGGGGATTTGGGCTGCTTCAGTGGGGACTAGAGGGTTGTCGGTCTTGTGGACGTTGTCCTTTACGTTGATGGACTGGGAGGAGTATTGAGAGTACTGTGAAGGTCAGCTGTGCCCTCGTATAGGGAGCCCGCGGGAAGGGGGAAGTACATCTGTGAGGAAGGTATTGCAGTCGAAGTCCCATGAGTCGAAGAGCTTCACTGCGTTACAGGCAGATTGCGTCCATGGGTTGCCATATGCCAGAGGAGAGTATAGACCAAATGCAACTACACTCAACGACAAGAAGACGAGAGCTCCGAGACGTCCAATAATTGGGTTTTCGCGGAGACCAACACCTGGAATACGAGCCACAACGTAGTCGTATGTCTGGCAAAGGGCAATGACGGCAAAGTAAAGAGCTGGGAAGTAGTGATGGAGGAAAAGTTGACGTTGCATCAGGTAAAATGGGAAGTAATGGAACGCCCATGCGAGAACCATAGTACCGACTTCGTAATCAAAGCGCTTGAAGATCGAATTGTCGTAGTCCTTGAATCCTCTTTGCCATCTCAGAACTGCAAGACCCTTGAAAACGGCGAATATTGCCACTGCTAGGGTAGAGCTCCACCAGATGATAGGGTTACCAAGGAGGTAAATCTGGCGATTGTCCTTGCCCCAGAAGTTGATACCACGCTGGAGAATAGGCCAGGATGGCGGGCGAGAGTCCCAAGCGTGAGATTCAACGAGTCCAGCGTTCGTTTGCCACATAACCTTCTGCAACTCCCAGAATTTACCAAAGAAACCGGGGTCTCTGTAATTAACCTTCACGGCGTCTTCACCAAGTTGAGGGTGTTCGTTTTGCTCGATGTACCAAACGCTGTTGGGAAGGGTACCTTGCTTTGCGCAAGTAACTTCTTGCTGCTCTGAAGCCCAGTCGGGTAGTTTGACCTTGTGTGAGAACAAAACACAACCAGTCATCACGTGTACAAGCCTGAACTTGGTCTGGATGGTTCGAAGACGGTTTTTGGCTTCCTCCCCGTCAGACATCTTCTTGATGATTTCGACTCTGAAAAAGTCATTGGCATCACCCTCGAAGCCTTCATAACCATATGCAGACACCTCGTTTTGCCATTCGGCCTCGGTAACAGGTGGACGGACATCGTGAGAATGGAGGCGGCGGTGGGTTTGGAAGTGGTACAGCTTGATGGTGTCACCATCTTTGATAAAGGTTGGAGGGCTCTGAGTATCCCATGCATCAGAGCCGTTGATGGGCTGCCCAGTGATGTCAAGCGGCTGAGTCTGGTTCTCGAGGAGCCACATGTTGTTCTCATCCTTGTGGGGGTAGAGAGTGATCTGTTGCTGCTTGCTACCGGTTGGATACATGAGGTTGTGCGAGTGCAGGTATCCTCCTTGGGTTGCGTGGTGTCTGATGCTGACTCTGCTACCGAATCCAACATCGACAGGAACATCCTGCATAGACTTGGAGTTGAGAGTAGCCTGGAACTCGGAGCTCATGAATCCATCCCCATCACCGGGGTTAACCAAGCACAGGAAATGGATACCGAACATTGCCATGTAGAATGTTACTGGGATCACAATGAGGCAGAAAATCCTCGATACAAGATGCTTGGCAAAAAGACGCTATGCCGATCAGCAAGATCCCTGGGCAGGTGGGTTGAGGACTTACAGGAGTAACTGTTTTATAATCTCCAAGTAGAACCCACAACTGGAGAACAGTTAAGCTTCCAACCCAGGCAATTGTGAAAAGTCCAACCCATTTAACGCTGACAGTTGCACCCAATCCAAGACCAGTCATTGCAAGCCAAAACCACCAGGTTGGCTCGAAAGCCTTGGAGGGACCTTGTTCATGTTGGTTCGTGAAAGAGGTAAATGCCAATGCCGTAAAAGCGGTCATGATCATGAGAGGAGAGTCGAGGAGGATCAAGCGAGCTTGGGTAAGGAGGCCATTTTCTAACTTGGTCAGCGATTGCCTTGGCAGGGGAAATGGGAAAATTTACCAAAGACAATCAGACAAGATCCCAGAGCTGCAGTGACAGTTCTGCATCCGGCAGCTTTCAAAGTCAAGAACATAGTAGGAACCAAAAGAATACCACAGATAGCTGGGAGCAATCTCATGGCCACATATGGGACACCAGGCTCCAGATAGTCCTTGCCTATGTCTTTGAAATCAAATTCTCCATCGAATCCAGCTAACCAACCAGCTAATGTGAGGAGTAGTTTTGCGAGAGGAGGGTGGACGTCCATGAAGAATTTGCCTTTGATGTATTTCGATGCGAATCCTCCGAAGCTGTTGGAGCGCCTATTAGCAATTGCTCGCAGATCTTAGGAATCGGCAGAGCTTACTGGACTTCATCGAATACTACACTGCTTGGCTGGTATATCCTGAAGAGCCTCACAATAGCAGCCAACACCGTCACCACGAGCATGACCTGATAGTCGGAACTAGGTAAAAGGAAGACATCGTGGTCCTTTACACCATCCGAGGTGTAATCGTCCGACTTCTTCACAATCTTCTGTGCTGACGGGCTTCGCGGAATCTTTCCCACGGCCGAATTGCCAGATTTCGAAGATTTCGCCATATTTGCGGTGTGTTGTTGAGATGTCGAGGAGAGGCCGACGAGTTCTTGAGCTTTTACAGCCCACGGGTACTCCTGGATTCACACCAGGGCCTTTCAGGGTTCTAATTGTCGCAATCCGTAAATGAATGTAGAGAAAGAATCGCAGACAGAATTAAAAGTGTTGTTGCATCGAAATCCACAGATTATTGGACAGGTTGAGGGTGAAGGTTGGGCGTGTCGTGGTGGTAGAAAAGAGGAGGGCAACTTTTTGGGGTGGTATCGTATCCCTTTAATCGTGGCATCAAGCCAGATCTTTTCCGCCGACTCCCCCCTGACGTGCATGCAGCTGAAGCTCCAGAGCTAGTCGCAGCCTGGGGACTCGGTCTACTTTTAGAATCACGAACAATTAATTTGGGGGCCATTCTATATTTATCAAGCTGACATCATTTGATTTATACATATATATATCTACCTTTGTAAGAGTATTCCAGAAGAATATACATCCTTCCATAATATTGTTCTGATACATATATTTTTATAACACCCAAATCATCACTCCTCATTTAGAAGCACGCAGTTCAAATAGGGGAAAGCGTCTGGACACATCCCTGTTCCCTGGCCTGGGCAAGGCTGAAACATATCAGTTTGGTGCAAGTTCATCACCGTCTCTTTCTTATCTCACAGTGTTTTACGGCCTCCTCCACCAAAAGCGGTGCTCACTATAGTTGACTTTTAATGTTCCACGCCGCCTAGCACATTATAAATTGGTGCCGCTTTTTCCTATCCACCGCGAGGCTTCGTAAAACACCATAGGAGTTGTCATGTCCAGCACAGAACACCAGGGGCCATTCCCCCTCCTACCCGTTGGCCAACGGGTACCAGTTGAAATACTCTCGCAAATATTATCAGATGACTGTTTGAAACGCACCGACTCGTACAACCAGAGTCTCGTGAACAAGAAGTTCAACCAAATCGTCCAACAAAACCTCTATGCCCACATTTCTCTGGGTTCAGATCAGCCGCAGGCATGGGAACAGCTCTACCGGAGCCTGTGTAGTAATACTCAGCTGCTCCCAATGGTACACCACCTCGAACTTCTACTCCGTCCTACCTACAACCACCGTCGCGATTGGGACGTTACTCCTGCGACTATCACCATAGCTTTGCAGAACATTCTTGGGTTGCGTCTATCAGCTCTTTGGTCTCTTTCGTTGTTTTCGGAGAAACTCAATCTGATCGTTTATCGAGCCAATCCCACGTTGCCGGTGCGCGACGTTTACCTTGAAGACGCATCACTCGAAGAGGCCGCTACCCTGATGTTATTGCCATGCGTGCAGAATATACATATCGGCGGCTACCTCAATGATTTCGTTCACCGCGGGAACTATCCCCGGCCCATCTCCTCGTTGCTTGTGGGAAGCGGATCGAAGTTTTCTACTGTAAAGCATATCACCATTAACACAGGATGGTATCCAAACGCACGCTGTTCCCCTTTCTTGAGCTGGCCGCGTGAACTCATATCTTTTCATAGCCACCTAACTATGGTTGGTGGCTTATCCCCGACTACTGTCGACCATTTCTTTGAGCCAGTCAAAGAAACTTTGGCAGTCCTGTCCATCACAGGTTGTGCGGACGAATATACAGAAGTCGATGGAACGTTCATCTACTTTGACAAATTCCGATGCTTAAAAGACTTGGATACTACCGCAAGTCTTCTTTTTGGAAGTAGTTGGGACCGTCCAACTGCCGAAAGAGCTGGTCTGTACCGCCGACTCCCAACTACTCTGGAGTCTTTTAGGGTAGGATTTACAATTTATGACACTAACAAAGATGCTAATGGTTCAACAGATTTTCTTTGATAATCTGACACCAGCTATTAGCACAGGTCGGGAAGATGAATATCTTGGCTCGGAAACGCCGGCGGATTATATCTGGATCACAGAGCTCACAAACCTCCCTAACTTAAAATCTCTGTGTATACAAGAGGACTTAGCAAGTCAAGACGATAGTCCTAATTATAAATCCTTTTTGTGGGAACCTCATCATATCATCCGAGACCTATTCGCCAGCCATGCCATAAAGTTCGAGGCGTCACTCAGGTCATATAAGCAACATGCGGTAGCGATGGATGCTTTGAGAGCTAGGAGGGCTAGGAGGGCCGGGGTAAGAGGATGAAGGTTTCTCGCGGTGGATAAAAAAAGCAGCACCAATTTATGATGTGCCAGGCGGCGTGGGACATTAAAAGTCAACCATGGTCAGTGCTGCTTTTATCCATCCAGCATAATCGTGTCCCCCTTGACCTATGGTAGTCCAAGTATTCCCCCCACTACCTGGACTACCACACCTGAAGGTTGGGGGGCATGATTAGTCCTGATTGATGCAGTATGTCTCATCGCTTTCACATTGCGATATGTAATTCTTTAGAATCATCAATCGATAACACGCAAGAAGAAATTCCAGTCTATGTATCTACAACGGGACATCTCCAACCCTAACCCCCTATCTACCTCTTCCCAATCTCTACCAATCTAGTATCCATCTTTGCCCCACTTGTTGTACTTCTCGTGCAGCTCCTACAGTCACACGTTAGCATTTCTTACTTCTGTCAATGCATTTCCAATCGTCAGGTCTGCCCCTCAAAGGAATCTGCCCAGCCTGTCCATCCACCCTTCCCGTGAATTTCCATCATCCCACATCTGGTGCTCTCCCGTTCCTTCAAAAACATAACAGATCAGGGTCTTCGTACCTTTGGCAAGTTGACGTTGGGCACAATCACGCTGTGCAAGGCGCTTGGAGCATCCTTGGGGGGGTTCTTCGGGTCACCACCCTACAGATATCATCAGCATAGTAGACAATAACCTCTCTCTCCGGACCACAAGAACTAACCGGGTGGTACTGGTATTTGAAATGCTCTCTAGCCTCATCCCCCTTCGTGCTCTCCGTCTGCCACGGCATGCTGCCCTGCGCAACATTGACCTTGGCCTCCGATGTGGACGATGTAGGCTTGCGACCAAAGTAGAAACCCGCGAGACCGAACGCGCCAGCCATGACTCCAAACAGGACCTATACACGCATCAACCACCAAGCGATTAGCTTCTGATTCAATCTCAATTGAAGCTGGAAGGGGCAGGAG
Source organism: Lachnellula arida (assembly GCA_007821475.1). Lineage (NCBI taxonomy): Eukaryota > Fungi > Ascomycota > Leotiomycetes > Helotiales > Lachnaceae > Lachnellula > Lachnellula arida. The sequence goes on along the minus strand of QGMF01000088.1, from coordinate 56,442 downwards.
GGGTGGGAATGGCACGTACAAAGAGCTCGGGATCTCGTCGGGCTCCCTTGACAGAGACGTTGGCTTGGGCGGCCTTTGCGCCTTGCTGGGCAGCTTTTCCTATAGCTCCGGACATATTGTGTTGTGGTGTATTCGAAGGTGGTGGGAATGGATGTGGTGAAGTTCAAAGGAAGTGGTTCGATTTGACCATTGAAGTTGGGCTTGCTCGGCAGGATTTAAAGGTCATGTGACTGTGGCCCGCCAAGCTGCGTTCTGCCGAACCAACGGCTTGGCAATAGTGGCTGTTGAAAGAACGCTATGATAAACTAGTCTTTATAAGTCACATGTTAAAGAATAATTCTCTATTCCTAGTTGCTGCAGATTTTACACACTCTTGTCATAACATCAGAAACACCCCCCTATTCCTATGTAACTGTATTAAACCTGTTAATGCAGGCCAATTATACGCGTTATGCATTAATCTCCCCAGGTGGTCCTAATGGAGTAATCGAGGGACGGCGATGCCAGGACTGGCTGGATCGTAGTTGAACGCTCGGACAATTTTGTCGCGACTGGTGCTGGCGCTGGCGCCCCTTTGCAAAACTCCAACTTCTTGCTTCTTGTCCCAGTGGTGGTCCAAGTCAAACCTTCCCTTCCCTCGCCTCACCCGCTCACCCACCCTCCTTGTAAAACAAAATAATTCAGATCTGGCATCATACTCTCCTTATTGTGACTACGGATTCAACTCTTCTTTGCTGCACCACAATCATCCGCCCCTCACTTATCGAATTTTAATATCCCCCTTTGGCGCGCTAATCAACCACCACCATACGCCGCCGGCACTTCAACACTATCGTACTTGGAATAAATACTTGAGAGATGCCGGTTGAAGGAACGCACACATAATAAAGGAAGAGGACATTCATTCCTTCAGCACTGCGATGGCGTCTCGAAATACTTCAGCCATGTCGCATTCCTCGGATACCAACACCTTCCCGCATCAACATCTCGACGTAGGCGATACTGAGAGTGTCTTGTCATCGCGCATGACTGATATAGCCTCAGAAGATGGAGGAGATCGTGTCGCAGATTCGGCAGTCCTGCCAACCCCACAAGGCTATCGACGTGGCAGCGCCCAGGCTGGGGATGTGGGGTCAAGGCCGAGTACTGCTGTTACCGGAGTCTCATCACAACGAGGGGCATGGTCCCAAGCACCTCCATCTCGAAGAGGACCTCCTCCCCTTGCACAACGGGGCAGCGTGTCTGGTTCTACTACATCCGGGGGTAGACCTACAAGCGCTACCAGTAGAACCCATGTTCCGTCACTCTCGTCCCACGCCTTTTTCCGGCCGATGAGTTCACAACGACTACAAGCGCAGAGAGGATCTCGAGTGTCAATTTTACAGAAAGGAACGACCGATGAAGGCTCTGTCGAGGGAAACAACACCATGGAGAGGCAGAACAGTGTCACCTCGGATACGACAAGACATGAGGCACCCGAGGAACGTCCACCTTCAAGAGGGACTGAAGTGTCGGAGATGACAGAGAGGGTGACAGCCAATACCAGCCCTACTCATGGCCACACCTCTACAAGCAGTCCCACTCACGAACACAACACAACTGCAAGCCTTTCAGAGAGCGCGCGACCTCTACAACGACCTGCAGGCAATACCAAGAATCTTACTCTAAACGTGGATGGCAAATATAAAGGCGGCGGAGGAATCCCTACACCTTCGAAATCACCACGATCCTTCCGTTCTAGCTTCTTACTACCTACTCGAGGGGATGATACCAATAGCCCCAATCGCAGCACGAAAGGGAGGGAAAAACTATCTTCAGTAGCGTCATCGCCAGGCCTGACTCCAACACATGTGTTGAAGCCGACTCCAACGAAGCCCAATCTTGGGAGCAATTACCAATACTTTACCGGCAATGCCATGTTCTTTTTGGGAGGACGGTTACAGAATACTCGAGACAGGCCTGTCAGTATCGGCACAGGTTTCCTTGTGGTCCTGCCAGGAATTCTTTTCTTTGTCTTTTCAGCGTCTTGGTTGTGGCACAACATCTCACCCGCGATACCCATTCTATTTGCCTATGTGTATTATGTCTGCGTATCTTCTTTCCTCCATGCATCACTTTCCAATCCAGGAGTAAGTCCCCGGTATTCATATGAACAACAAAAACTAACTTCCCCAGATCTACCCCCGAAATCTCCATCAAATGCCACCCCCAGACGAGAATGAAGACCCTCTCACTCTCGGCCCACCTCAAAACGACTGGACCCTAATCAAATACTTCAAGAGCCCCTCGGAATCAATGGAAGTGCCAACAAAGTACTGCAAGACCTGCAACATCTGGCGCCCCCCACGCGGCCACCATTGCCGCTATTGCGACTCCTGCATCGAAACCCAAGATCATCACTGTGTGTGGATCAACAACTGCGTCGGCCGCCGCAACTACCGCTACTTCTTCACCTTCCTAACCTCCGTCACCATCCTCGGTGCCATGGTTCTCGGTTTCAGCCTTGCGCAAATCCTCTCTTACAAAAACTCTCACCATATCAGCTTCGGCGCTTCTATATCACATTTCAGAGTCCCCTTTGCAATGGTGATCTACGCTATTCTCTTTACCCCATACCCGGCCTCGCTCTGGGTCTATCATCTATTTTTGATGGGACGTGGGGAGACGACGCGTGAATATCTAAATTCTCATAAATTCCTCAAGAAAGATCGCTACCGTCCTTTTACGCAGGGCAATCTTTTGAAGAACTGGCTTGTGGTACTTTGTCGCCGCGGCGCCTACTTATTTGAACTTCAAACATAGATACGAAGAGGGCGATCAGAGGTTTGGCGAGAAGAGGGGAAAGAGGACGACACCTGCCAAGGAGGAATTCCAGGGCAAAGGGGTTGGGGTGGAGGCTGCGATGGAGATGGGGAATGTGACGGGTGAGAGGGGCTTTCAGGGACCGAGTGCGGTGAGAGCGGGTGCTAGGTAGTGAGTGCTTTTATACTGCGTAATTTTTTTCTTTTTATGTTGAGCGTTTTAGCGATAAAGCGGGAGGGGGGGTGGATGGACTGGGGACTGGGGACGGTCGGGGTATGGCAGATACCTTTGTTTGGATATATTGGTGCGAGATGACGGGTGGGGTAATGTGAGGTGATGCGAGTTTACGACTTGAGCAGGACTGGCTTTCTTTGTACCATATTATATCATAATTACGTCGGACTAGTGGACTAGAACTAGAGAGTAGGTAGTATAATGGGTGGATGGAGAAAAGAAGGGAGGAATGAAATATCAAGCTGTGCTTGCAACACCAATACCGAGTCCTTTGTCTGCTTGTGCTTGATTGGGTAGGTGTATTAGATCCTTGCCAGCATACCTATATAAGCCATCCTCCTCCCTACGTCCTCATACTCGTCAACGCACAGATTCCAAGCTAGCAAGCAATCCATTTCGCTGCTCCTGATACTCGTGCTAGTGCGTAGCTATGCCGTTCTATAGAATCGCTTGCTCGTATTCTTCACAATTCTTCTCCTGTCGGGTGATAATTCAGCGGATCTAACGGTTACGGTTATTGATGAACGACTTTAAGTATTGACAGCAATTCGATATTCACTTTTGGGCTGCTTTTCGTAGCGTAGCGAAGGCGTCGCGGCGCGGAGATGGACTGTCTGCTGTGTTGTGGGATGGGATGAAGGGATGAAGAGGTAGGTGATAGCAAGTGGCTCTTCGAGGGCACACGCATGACGAAGGTACTAAAGGGTTGTTTCTTGGGTTTCTTGGTTGTGAGGCTTTGGGGTGCTTTTATATATGATATGAGGAGAGATGATGTACGCTGAGATGCGGGAAGAGAGAGGGGGGCGGTGTTTGTTTGTTTGGGGATAGGTTGTGTTTGGGAGTGAATTTTGGTTTTAGCTTCTGAAAGGAAAGTAGAAGTAGGTAGAGGGTAGAAGGGATATATGGCATGATTATTTGCTAGTTTTTATTCGTTATGTACCCAGTTATTTTGGAATTGGGTCCTCGAATGGTTCTGTCTCTTGGGAAATACTCCTAGTTACTAATCAAGCTGAGTGATGTGTACAAGATCAGGGTGGGATGTGAGTGAGGACCTACACTTTTGCTTTCGTTTTGTTTTGGCGTTGCCATTTCAAGACCCATCAACTTCCTACCGCTGTTCTCTGCTTAAAACCCCTTGGTTCCCCCTGGAGTTCCCGGACAGCAGTCTTGCAGCAATCCCAGCTCTGCGCTTGTTTCATCGGGTTGATATGTGGACACGGAGACAGAGGTTTCAATCAGCGATCAAAGAAAGGCGCACGAGTTCCATGGTGTGGGCATAGAGATGAACCAGCGGTATGAATCAAGAGCTGTGATTTGTTTATCGTCGGGACGTGATGAATGAACGAGTGGTATGGATGACTGTAAGCCAGTGAGTGACAACAAAGAAATATCAGCGTGCGTTTGATTCTCAAGAGCAGAAATCTCGTAAACCTCAGCTTGACAGGAGTAGGTATCGTTAACGATCCCAGGGAGATGGGCCCTGTCATTTATGAGAATTGCCGTAGGCAGTCTCTGGCTCTCGCCATGTATCTGTGCACATCGAAATTCTTCTTCTCTGGGTCTTCATAGCTGCGCTTTGGTTTGGTTTTATACTAGATTTTGGATGTTCTTTGTATAGAAGAGATGGGTTAGTGAATAGTGCCTTTCGTTTTGGGAAATGGAAGTAGAGCATGCAACCGTGTGGTTCTACTCCGCGGAATTAGTATAACTTCCACACTCTCGACCACCTAAAGGGAAATCATCAGATGATGCCTGTAGCGCTCCTGTTCCACTTTGTTCGTTCTTTTAAGGATAGGTATTTAGTTACTATATAGATTGGGACCTATTTTGTAAAGTTGTGTGAGGAATTCATTCCTGCTTTTTTGGTGAGGATGTTGCGTCGAGATGAATGAATGAATGAATGAATGAATGAATGGTGAGAATGACAGCAAGTATGTTTTTGACAACAGCACTACCGCCGTATCTAATAGAATGTGATCTTTAACTTTTAGCTTATTCACTGAAGTGGAGATGGTTCTTAGAGGCCGCGCCGAAACCCCACTCATCAAATCTAATGAAATTGATGAGTTTCCTCGCTGTGGGGAGGAATTTCGACATTATGATTTTCCTTTGAATTCCTACTCCTCCATTAGTGCTTTATACTAGACTTATCAACTTATCGTACTCTTCCTTTTACTTGTTTCATTCAGGGGGAAGCACCTAGGAATTTGTTATTCTTTGCGGTCGGGCCAGTAAATGAACCAAGATGCTACAAAAAGAAATCAACCGACCTGCCCGAGAACATCCGCGTCCATCTATAAAGCTGTAAAGTGGGTCTTTTATTTCATTACCTATTCAAATATTGCCAAATTAATAATTTTTACCCATCTAGCATGCAGGTCGGAACCTCAAATCAATAGTTTTATATACCACCAGAGTTCGATATTGTAAAAGTTGCAAACTCTCGTGGTAAAAGATTGGAACAAAATGTTATTCTGCTTATAGGCACGTATAGCTCAGGAGGAGGAAGCAGAAACTATCTAGTATAAAGAGGAAGCCCACATTGAAGGCTGCTGGAAGATCAAATGTTTCCAGAACCTCAAGTCCCGCTGGGCGAAAGTGGAGAATATACACTTTTTGGTTGTAAGAACAGTCTGCATTCCTTTAATTTAGTTTAGTTTAGTGATGTTTAACGCCCATCCGTCTTGTCTTTGCCTTTACAGCAGCAGAAGCTCCCGTGCTGTCGCCGCAGCCGTGGAGAGATCCCAAGCTGCCGAAGACGCAGCATTCGACCGGGAGTAGGACATCATCGAACGTGTTGTGGATGGGCGCCCCCTTTTGCTGGCGAATTCCGTAAACGAGCGCACTGGAAGCGTCTGCGTTGGAAGTCAATAAGCGGTTGGTAATATGTTGACAGCAAGGTTATTCTTGGCAGCATTTCGGCAATGAAATCTAAGAAAGTTAGGGGGTGCAAGATGAGCATCTTTCGGTATTATTGGACTTTTCACACCATCTTTAATGAGATTGAAGAAGGTCCCGAAATTGTGTCGTGTACTAGGATAAAGTTCATGGTTCTGTTTTGGTATTTAGATGAAAGTGTAGCATGTTTTGGCTTGAATGCATGGTTTGGTAGCTAGCAGGTCACAGGTGAATTATAGGGAGTGGGATTCGTCGAAGAAAGGGGGTTTACTTTGACTAGCTTGCTATTGAGGTCCTGACACAAAGGCTATAAAAGTAACTTGTTTGTCATATGCCTTCTCAAGAACTATAAGCAGATTTGTATCAGAATCATGAGATGATCTATTACTGTCTGACCATCTAGGAAATGTTTCCTGCAAGGCTAAAGTTCTCGTGATTACTTACTATATATGGATGAATATGAATATTGCTTCGGTTCATGTCGGAGTAATATCCTACTAGGATTAATGAATGAATAGAGAGATTGACAGCAAATATCCTTGTGTTTTCATTCCTTTCAGAAGTCAATCTTGGGTAATATGCCTCGTTATGCCATTGCTGGAAATCTGGTTAGAAGGACACCGGGCCACGAAATACTATATATTATTCATCCTAACACAACGAAAACTAGAAGGATTAGATGCAGAGGACGCAGAGAGTATATATTTTGGTTAAAGTTTAATTCCCTACTTTCTTCGCGTGCTTTTATAGGCAAATGAAGACCTAGAACTGGAAGAATGCATTTAGGTGCAAGTCCTAAGTAATTGAGTAAATTCAATCAACTTGAGGATAACTTCCAAGCCCTATGTATAAAAGCTCCCATTCTGCTGCTCACTTGTCTCGTTATTGAATATTAGACTGGCATGAACCAGCACCGAAGGCTGCTTGCTCCCTGCAGCCAATTCTTGAACATGCGGTGCAGCAGTGCTTCACCTTTCTTGAAATTTGTATATAATAATTGAATAGGTATACTACACATAACCCTCGTTCTTCCTTGACCGAATACTAGCGTTCATGGTCAACCACGCCTACGCCGCACTCTGGACCTGGTAGACCACGGCCGCTAAATGGTGTCTGATTGCGCTGACTGCGCTGCTCTGCGTTGCTGTTAGATTTTTCCTACCCCAGTTTCCATGGCTTTAACTAAATTTATGTTATTATCATCGGAAGTAAACAAACGATAGTGAGGTATGACAGCAATTCTGCTTTTAACAGTAACTGACAATCTTGAAATTAGAAATGCTATTGGTTTTGAAGTCTCTGGAAAGGGATTCGCTGATCGTGACTCGGTGCTGTGTTTAAGTAGTAGTGTCAAACCAGAGCCCAATGGATAGTCCAGCAACAATGTTCCTGTCCATAGGTGTCAGGGCACGGCGGAAGAAGTGCCACAGCACGAACACAATCTTTTATTATTTGAACTTCGATTCTTCACCATCCTCCCCGTTTTATACTTGTATGAGAGAGCTTTTCGGTTGTTGTGAGTGGGACGTGAGAGGATATTCAGCTGTGGTAGTCCTAGTGGGCCGTTGGTTCTACTCCAATTGTGTGAACACCTTTTCTCTATATAAGCAGCTAAGCCAATTGATACAGTAGACATAATCTTAATAACAATCCCAACAACAATCTCAACAACAAATTCAACATGCAGACAAAGCATGCGACATGCGAGTGTTGAGGCGTGAACAATGTCATTTGAGAGCTGTAACTTCTCCAAGTAACCTTTTGAACATGAGGCTCCACTTCTGCAGAGGTTAAAGAATGAATTGAATAGAGTATAAAATGACAGAAAACTTCTTCTTGACAGCAGCAAATTCTTTTCGAATGAATGAATGTGCAAAGTTCCTTGGGAGCAATACTTTTAGGGTAGAGGTACTTAGGAAACACTTCTTTCGTACACATTCGTCATTTTCTAGCACCTTTGAAACGAGGTCCAATCCCAAACTCCGTTACCTCTACTTTTCCGCTGGATATAGCCGCCGACCTTCCCAAACTCGGTGAGATGTGTTTATATGTGTTCTGGTATTTTTTTTACATGCAAAGCAAGGAAGGAGTCCGCTTTTATCCTACAAGTAAAACCAAAAGTCTATCATTGAAAACGCCCCGCTTAAAACAAATCCTATACATCCGTCCTTGGTTCCAGAAACTCATCCCACGGCCTCCACTCTTGAGTATCATAATTCTGCATACATTTCACCTTTTTCGGCGGTTTTGCCTTCCACTCGATTTTATCATTCCCTTCTCCCATAAGCAAAATCCCCGTCACATCTCCCTTCCCCATCTTTGCTTCCCGAGCCCTGTCGTCCGAGTATGCAATGTTCACAGAAGGAATCACCGCGATCTTCCCATACCCCAAATGCCACAACTCCTTGCTGAAAAGCTGTGGTTCACCCTGCAAACACTCTCCCTCCATCGAAGACCGAAACTTGATCTTCCGTTCTAATACTGGTGTCGCGTTGAAAACAGCACCGCCGTTCCAGCAAGAAAATACTTGGAATGGCTGGTGCCTGTCGAAGCGGTTTTGCGTCTGCTGATCATTCCAGAAAAGATTCCACGCATTATTCCAGCTCCCATCGGCAGGGATCTCGAAAAAGCTATCGCCATTCATGCCCCGCCCAACCCACACATCGTAGAACGTCGGGTCACGCCACAGATTTACCCAGTCCATGCCACACGTCATATCTGCTTTTTGGTACACGCGCTGGTGTATCAACTCCAGGATATCCTCCATGCACAACGATACGTCGTTGAGAAACACCACGGTGGTGTCGTTCGTGCTGTACTGGTCCGGATCGTTGATCATAGGCTCCAGGGCCTCGTTGCGGAGATCGGCTAGCCTGGCTATTCGCTCCCCGGGGGTGCCTAGTGGATCTTTGTCGTCTGATTTGAGGATGTAATGTATCCCTGCTTCTTTCAGAACGCTGCTCAGCGCTTCGAGAACTTCAAGGGTTCCGTCGTCGGATCGCCCTTCTACGATTGATAAAGCGCACTGGGCTGGACCGAGGAACCGTATGGCCTCGATGATTGATCCTAGGAGCCGGGGAAGAATTTGGATACTATCATGGAGATTTACAGCAAAAAAGTACCGTCGCTTTCCCAACTCCGGGGTGCGAAGGTACTCATATCGACCCCGAGTAGGCACAGGACATGCTAATCTGGGGAAAGACGTATCTTCAGGCGTCATGATAGCTTTTATATAAGATGGAGCGCTTTGAATGAGGGTGACATTGCCACCTTCTTTCACCGGCGGATCAGTCTCAATCAGCGTGACGTTGACATCCTTCATCGACGGAGTTTCTTCATCCAGGCTGGGATTATTTTCTGCTGTAATGTTGCGTGAGCATTTGATACTAGGGTAGAACAAGAAAGTGCCCTTACGTGCAACGCCATTCCAAGTCGTAGGACCGTCACCGGGCACCACCGGCCTGTCAAAAGGATATGTCGTCAAGAGCCCCAGGTGAAGTGAGATAAGCACAATCGCCAGCACCGAAAAAGCAAGCTGAGCGACTCTATAGAGGCTAAGGACGCGAAAACGACGAAAACTAAACATTGTGAACCCGCAGATCATTAATTGCATTCATATCCATTATTTATGAGATGAAAAGCCAGCATTGGTGAGATAAAAGAGAGAGTAAAAATGAACGCGTGTGGGGTGCGTAATTTCTGGCTAATTTCTCCTGTCAGCAGCTAGGCGCACATGTACGACGATCGGCAGGGCTGACCAATGAGAATGCGCTATTTTGGGTGCCTGCAGGACTTCCAAGAGCGCGGAACCGAGTTTTATATTTACCCCTGATGCGATCCTACGGGAGCAGCCAGGCAACATCAAACAGTAATTGATGGCGAGCAACTCTAATAATAGACGCATAAGGAGTAGGAGATATTTTGAAACGTCTATATCATGTGGACAGTACGTACCGTTTGTGGGGAAGATAAACTAGTAAGATGATGATGATGATGATTGTGATTAACGTCTAGCGAGCTACAAGTGATACTTGCAGGTCTGGGGCCCCCTGGGGGTACGGAGACTAGTAAGGATCGATCCGAAGGCGACTTTTCTTACTACGGAATATTTTTGCGCCTACGCTACTTATACTAACCTAATCGTAACTAGTTATCCGGCTCAAATCCTTTATAAACACTACACGCTAGTTTTTTTGTCTTCCTCATTGCATACCCGCTTTTCTGCTTGAACTGGATATTGTAACCTTTTAACCTTTTAACCTTTGTTAATACGATGGTTTGCAGGCCCCGGCCTCTACCTTAACCTGTGCTTGTGGCTCTTTCATCATCTTCGCATAGACCGCTTTCCCCAGCGCATATTCTCTACACCTTCAACATTCTAGAACCCGAATCAGCGGCCCTATTCTCTTTTTCCTACCAACCAATCTATCAAATCCCTAAAAAAGGCTACTTTAATGCTTCACAGTCGAACGAAGGCGGGACGACCAGACATAACTTTCTGGTAGTTTAAATTCAAGAGAGGGATTTAATTACCAGGTCATATCGCCTTCTATTCTTGCTAGAAGTTCTACGGCTGAAAGGCTATACAACAACATCTTCTCAAAGACGCTCCATGTGATTGAAAAGGCTGTCTAACATCATCTTCTTAGAATATCATATCATCCTACATATAGACTAGCCGCGGCCCGCTGTTTACCCCGCTGTATCTCCAATGAATATCCGATATATTTCTATTTACTTCCACCCCAACCTCTCCTCAACCCTTCTTCAAATAGCAAAGAAAGCTATCGGTGTATCGCTAAGCCAAAGATCATTCGAAGCTTTTGCAGCTTATTTTATCAGTCAAACCAAGAATTCGATGCCACACCTCGACATCTGCAAGCTTACTTCGGACTGCGCGTGGCCGCATTATTTGGGAAACCAGACTATATTCAACTAATACGGATTCCCTGGATACTAGACCGAGACTTACGACATACGAGCAAGATCCCTCAACGGAAATCCGAACTGATTCTAAACCTTATGCATATCATAGCCAAGCTATATTTGCTACAAAGAGGAAATTCCCTAGGACTGGCAAGTCAGGTCTAGATCACGAACAGATAAATCACTTTGCAAGTTGCCCGGGCTTAAAGGCCGTGTAACTCAACTAGGTTTCTATACATACGGTTCTTAAACAGGAGGATTGTTAGAAATGCGAGCTTACTTCCTTTCTTACTCATCATACGAGAGAGATTATGTTCTATGATATCATTTGGATACTCCATAGACGCAAGATGTAAAGCCCAGCTCTGAGCAGAGGTATTCCAGCACGCCTCACGTCGCAGGACTATAATATGGCAAACATTTCACGCGCGGCATGCAGTTGGAAGTCACGGGTATTTATTCACCTACAGTGGATATACAGGCTGGGTACTGATGAGGTTACACTGAGGATCCAATGACGACGGCGACAGCCATGGAAGCTGTGAGGCTGGAAGTTGAGAACGAGCGCTTTACCAATGCATCTCTCAATCATGGGTAATTGTCTCAGCGAATTGAGAAATCAAGATTCCTGTCCAAGAAGCTGTACGACGAAAACATTGGTGTTGGGATACCCACCCGCATCCCGGATTCCTGCCAACAGAGACGCAACTCAAACCTTGCCTTGTCCTCTTTCTCAACTCCGCCTCCCTCAGCAACAGGCTGGCTATACCCATCCGCCTTTTTTCCAACCACCACCTCACCATCAACGACCCTAGCAAACTCATCATACTCCAATTAAACATACACCGGATTCCCACATCCTCTTCGCGGAAATAATCCTATCCGGCGTATGCTTCCAAGCAATATAAAACATGACGGGCCAACCAACAGTCGCCAGCGCAAAATACGCACCATTCTCCCTTCATAAGGCGTCTTCGTGCTATCAATCCCAAACGCGCTTGCTGTGCCCGCACTCAGTACGCCAACGGAACGGCCAGAGAGGCATCCTTGTCGAGGAGGTTGGTTGGTCATGGTACCAGAAGCCAAAGTATGATATTTTGGAACATGCCGTACTGTGCTCCGTAGCAGAGATAGATGTTCGCGGCGCTGGGATACGCGGAATGGGTCCAATCTATGGAGGGTCCGGCGATAGGCGATGCTGCGATCGAACTTCCAGGATGCGAGCCAGATTTTTTGGGCGATGTATGTTCCCGTTACGATATGGCGACCATTGAGACTACGATCCTTCCGCGCTGGCAGCGAGTGCCAAGGTTTTCACGGTCTAGAAGGTAGCTAATAAGCAGTGTGAAAGGGATTTGTGTGAGGTTGTTCAAAACGTTGTTGAGGTAGCGAGTGCGAAGATTGTACGCATAACCGTTGATTCTGTTTTGCAACACCAGGAAGACTTCGCCGGCATAGAAGGTAAGAGCATCAGAAGGATACGCCAATCCCTTAAAAGTTCTCCCATGCCTGAGAGAAACTTGGTGAAATTTGTGGGCTTGACTTCCGCCAAGGGCGTTCTGTCGGAACGGAGAAGGGATTTGATCGGCAGGATCAGGGCCGCAAACCCTATCGAACAGATTTGTAGAACGATGAAGATGATGTACAAAGAGAGTGGAACGCCTTCGCTGGTTGTGTGAAGGTTGATACCGAGAGCCACTAACCCTCCTACCGTCGCATCGGACGCATTACATGTCCACTGAATGGCACGCCAGGTTCCTTTTTGGAATTCCCCATCGTATACATTCCCCATGATCCTGAACGGGGTAGTTAGTGTACCGTGTCCATAAACGTAGAAGTTGACAAACCAGCAACACTTCAAAGACATCCAGCTGTTATCCCAAGGTATAGAAAACCAGAGCTTGCCATATACGTCAAAGCACCACAGGCCACCGATGTAAATTGGATAGCCAGTGCAGCCAAACATCATAGTTACACGAGGCCCGATCGTGTTGATTAATGTGCCACCAAAAAGGGCGGAGAAAGCAAACATCCCATAAAGCACTCCATTACTGATATCGGCCATAACGGTAGATGACACCACCTCCGGCTCTTGACGAAGCCTATAATGCCAAATACAGACCTGGATTATAGAAAAGACCGGCTTTATTGAGCAACACTTAGATGAGCGGACAGCATAACTATAAGCAAGCGGCCTTAGGTGCTATGAACAAAGTTTACTTATTACGTCTCAGGAACGGCAGTGTAACGAGCTGAAGCTCGACCGAGCTTTCGGAAGACTCATCGACGTTTTTCGTATAATGACGAGAAGTGAAGAAGCCTGGAAGAAAAAGAAAGCTTTGAAGGGAAATACTAGTATTTGTGCTTACCTGCAAGAGATATGGAGATACGGAAACAAAGCCCACCCCGGACTTTCAAGGGTTTCATATTGAAGATAACACGAAGCCCTGACTTCAAGATATTGGCTAATATCTTTTTGATATCTCAAGCCCTAGTTTTTGCATAATCGTGCTGCGAAGATGACAAGATGGGATGGAGATCGATAAACCTCGGCGACGAAGCGAGGAAGTGTTTTGATTGGCGTACCCCACTCTTGACTCGGGTCTCACAAACATCTCTATAAAACGAAGACGGTTATCGTGAGCAGCTTTCTGTAGCTATTCAGACCTGCGCTCGCGGTATATATTGAGACCCCATAAGAGACTCCTGATTACCAAATTTTGACCTGAAAAATTCAACAGAATCTGATAACCAAGCGACATTTTTAAAGTTAGTAAGATCTGGCGCTATCAAGTTCGAGGTACTGATCCATTGATCCGAATGTGCAGAAGCACACCGAGACGGATAGGAGATCGGACTAGTGTAGAGAATCCTGCCAAGCTCAGCTGTCCTTGGACGAACAATAAACAACCAAAGGAACACCCAAGAACTCGTCTGGTTTGATCTATTCCACCGAAACTTCCAACCGTGAAAATGGCTCCTCACGTTACCACCATCGATCCATCAGCTTTAAAAGATTGCAAGCCGTACTACTCACCTGTTGCAACTGTACAAGGTCCGGTGAAGTTTATCTATACTGCTGGCCAAGTCGGGAGAGATAAAGATGGAGTCGTACCAGAAAGCTATGAGCAAGAAGTCGAGCTCGCCTTCCAGAATCTCAGCGACGCTCTCCTCGCAGCAGGCGCGACGGCAGCCGATATTGTAAAAGTTACCTACTACATCGTCAACTACTCCCCTAAGAATCGGTATCACGCGCAAGTTCTTCTCAAATTCATGAATGGACACCGACCTCCGTCAACCCTTGTCCCAGTTCCTGCGTTAGCTGTGCCTGAGTACCATTTCGAAGTTGAAGCAGTCGCGGCAGTCCGAGATCTGACGGCAATCCCACCCATCGTGCGACCATCTGCGTTGGGCTCCCTGAGTGTAGATGTCGTAGTGGTTGGCGGGGGATTGAGTGGCTTACAAGCAGCCTATGACGTTCAGAAAGCTGGGTACTCTTGCATTGTGTTAGAAGCTCGTGATCGGGTTGGTGGGAAAACATGGAGTCGACCGACGAAAGGTGGAAGCATAGTAGACGTGGGAGCAGCTTGGATCAACGATTCAAACCAGTCCAAGATGTTTGCTTTGACAAAGAAGTTCAATCTGGAGCTGATCGAGCAAAATACCAACGGCAACTGTGCAGCACATGTACCAGAAAAAGAATCAATCGTTTTCCGATATGGAGAAGTTCCAGCAGTAGTTGAAGAAAACTCCCCTACTTCTTTCTTGCTAAGTACCGATATTCCACAGTGGGGTGAGAAAGATGTTGCCGACATTGTGAGAATCAGAGACGGCTTTGAAGAGCTCTGCCATACCATTGATATTCAAAATCCATGGGCTGCAGGCAACGATGACGTGACTCTCGAAGAGTTTGTGAAACAGCAAGGGGCTGGCGTGAAGGCCATCGCAACAGCCGCAATCTGGACGAGAGCAATGCTTGGGTGCGAGCCTTCTGAGCTCAGTGCCTTGTACTTCCTTGATTACTGCAAGAGTGGTGGAGGTTTGCTCCAAATGAGATCTGATCAGAAGAACGGCGGGCAATATCTTAGGTTGCGAACAGGTATGTGATATTGAAAGTCTTTCCTTGGCCCTTGGATTGACTTTAGTCAAGGAACACAATCCTTCTCCAAGAAAATTGCAGAAACCATAGTACCCGGCTCAGTAATTCTCGAGGCACCAGTCAGTCGCATTTTCCAAAGTCGCTCCGGAGTAGCGATAGTGACCACAGAAGATGGTACTCGATATCATGCCAAGAAGGTGGTTGTCTCCATCCCAACACCGACTTATAAACAGATCACGTTCCAACCCCCACTTCCACTGAACAAGCTGAAGTACAGCTCAAACAGCATGCTGGGGTATTATGCGAAGATGATTCTGATCTGGGACCAGCCTTGGTGGAGGAAGAGTGGGTATTGTGGAATGACCCAATCCTTCGTCGGGCCTGCATCTGTTACTAGAGACACGAGTGATGACCTGGAAGGCCAGTTCTCACTGACATGTTTCCTGGTTGGACAGCCAGACGAGACTGGTCGAAACTGAGTGCTGCAGGCCGGAAGGAAGCGATCCTGTCGCAACTTGTAGCATTGTTCGGCGCTGGAAATGAGGCAGATATTAGGGCTCCCACAGAAGTTTTCGAGCAAGAATGGGTCAAAGATCCATGGAGCCAAGGCTGTCCATGTCCTGTAACACCGCCGAATATCATGTCCGACGTTGGGAAGGCTTTGAGGGAACCTTTTGATGCCATTCATTTTGTTGGGACTGAGACATCTTTTGAGTGGAAAGGATACATGGAAGGTGCCATTCGTTCAGGCGAAAGAGGGGCTGCAGAGGTAGTCGAGGCTCTTTCAAACAAGGGTGCCAAGGCAATGGCAAAGCTATGAGATCCATGAGTACAATAGCCTCATATGTAGTATGGGCCGTCACCTACTAGATAGGGGCATTGTACTCAACTTAAATAGTATTCTTACATTACTATAGGCAAAAACTTTGAATGTCGGGATTACATATCGGAAGAGCCAGAAGTTGGGGAAGGCGAACACGGATCTTATATATAACTGCGGCACAGCTATCAGCTAGGGCAGGGATAAAACTTCTAGGCGGAAAACAACCATTTACTGCGTACCTAGGTACTTAGCATCCATCCCGCCATACGGATTCTCAAGATTATTCGAGCCCCATTCTTCTTACAGTGAGGATAATCCTAGCCGTTTGATTGAGCAAACTAGGTGTGCACAACGGGAATCAAATCAAATCATTCCTACGATAGGCTAGCTAGGAACTTTGTGGCCGCATGGAGTACCTATACTCCAGGTACTAAGTCATAGTCACGGTAGCGCATTTCTCTAGCGCCACCCTACTGTACCTTACTGTACAGTGTACTGTACCCGTCCAGCATGTTCTTATTTCTAAAATTTTCTCGCCCTCGCTCCATGGTTCCTCATCTGTCACCCCACCACCCCACCACCATCGGTACTCCACCAGCTCCAGTACATTGTTTCACCTCGTTGAGACATTATATTTAGTGCTATTTACACATAATACTACATAAAAGTGGCGACATGGATATCGAGGATCTATGGCGCGGCGCTGTGCCCGACAGCGAACGCGTCCGATTTTTACAGACGCTGCTGCAACTTACACCGAGGAAGGCACCACTATCTTTGACAGGTCAAGATTCGGTCGTATTTGTTTCGATTGACTTCGAATTTAACGCTTGGGAAAGTCAAATACGCGAAATTGGAATCTCTACATTCGACACTCGAGACCTTTGTGGACCACCATCAGATCCGCGAGGATTCATACGTTCCCAAAACCACAGGTGGCGCACAAGGAGATATCGAATGCGACAATTCTTGTTTGCCGAATCGAAGAAAATTTCCCCAGCCCGAATGCAGCAGCTCCTCGAAGAGAATATATTCCTCAAGGACGCCGATGGGGAACCCCGAAGAACAGTTTTGGTCGGACACGGCCTCTCTACTGAACTTGACTTGATGCGAGGCATAGGAATAGATCTTCTGGACAAGAAAATCTCATCGGGACTTCTTGGCATTCTCGACACAGCGATTCTTGGTATGTTTTCCCTCGATTTTTCATCTTTAGTGCCTAGCAATAATACTTTGGACATAGGATGCGCAGTTATTGGTCGCTACACCGGTGATGCGCAGCGTGAACGCAAAGGTACCATCAACCTTGAGCTTCTTCTAAGTGAATTAGAAATCCCCTTCAGATATCTTCATACCGCTGGAAACGACGCACATTTCACGCTAAAAGCTCTTCTCATTCTCGCCGTACAAAGCATGAGAGACGCAGGCACGAAGCTGAATCCGGACCAAGAAGAAATCCTAACAAAATTACAATCGATCGGTCACGCCTCAATTGCTACGGAGCTATCAGGGAGAACGCCGGACGAGGAAAAGTACCGGGCACGGAAGTTTATTCTCTCGGATGATGGAAAACGAAGCCTCAGATTGCAAATCAAAGATGCGGACATATTGGATCATTTTCCTTCGTTTGCTGAGCTGGAGATTAGCGACTGAATAATAATTACTGTACTCGAGTGGGTGGTTCTGAACAAGACTGGTTTCTCGCATTATTGACCTTTCGCCCCTTTTTTCGACATGCTTCCCACCGCCACCTCTGCCTCCGCCTCCGCAAGCAACCCCAACAATTCCTCCCCCGCCCTCCTAATCCCGTCCCTCTCCCCATCCCAAACCCCCTCCCCGATCCCAATATCCTCCCCCTTCGTCGCAGCAACAACGGCATCATGACCCGGAAACGTCAACGCAGGCATATTGTCCAAAACCCTCATCCTGAGCCCCTGAAGCACCTGCTTCAACTGCCCCGCCGCCTTCCCACCCCCATGACCGCCATAACTAACAACCATAGCCGGCTTCCCCGCCCACTCATGGAACAGATAATCCAGCGCGTTTTTCAGCACCGCGGGGTATCCCCAGTTGTACTGTGGGAGCACGAAGATGAACGCTTGGTGTTTGCTGATTTCCACGGACCAGGCGCGGGTGTGTGGTTGTGCGTAGGCGGAGGGGTCTTTGATTTGCGAGGGGATGGTGGGCTCGTTGAACATTGGGAGGTTCCAGGTGGCGAGGTCGATGGTTGAGAGGGTGGCGGTGGCGGTGGTGGAGGTGAGGGATGGGAGAGTTTGCAGGGTGGATGTTACGAAGGAGGCGATTTGCGGGCAGACGCGGGGTTGGCGGGTTGAGCAGATGATTACTGCTATTGAGGGGGTTTGCGTGGTTGTCATGGTGGCTTTGAGCTGTTGGAAATTTAAGTAATTGATGTTGCGGATGAGTATAAGAGCTGTGATGAGGGTAAACGAGACTCCGAGTGAGAGAGGTGATGGAAAATGGATCTGTTTTAGACTTATCAAGTCTATTTTAAAGTTGGACTTTTATAAGGATCTTAGTAAATGGCGAACTATCAATCCCTCTTGTTCATCGAATCCTCTTGAGGATCTAATGCTTAACGATTTCAAGTGAGAAGATGTTGCGCAACAGCCAATCAGAAGCGTGCATTAAAGCCTACTGTAAAGCCTCCGAGTCTAGCGCGGTAGCACAATCCCCAACAAAGCCCAATGGCTTCTTCTTCCGCGCAAGATCTAACTCGTTTGCAATATGAGACTGCGCTTTGAACGCGTATAGATTTGGAGAGCATGCTGGATTTCGAGACGTTAGTGCTGCAGGCACCAGCCAATATCGGTCCCACGCAGTGCGGGCCGCGCGGACCGGATGCTGTATATCAAGAAGTATGACGAGAATAGTATTTCGATTCAGCCTTTCCGCCAGATGGATCCAGATGATTCGTCGTTCCTTCGGCTCAAATGTCTAAGACCGGAAGTCGGTCATTTAGCTGATTAGCTGTATCGTCGAACGAAATTTCATCTAGGAATATAATCTAGACAGGTCTCTTGATGAAGCAACTTCCAGCATCTCGGATTCCATCTCAAACCCGCGCAGATTAATAATTTCCAAGGTCTTCAATCCATGACTTGCTGTTTTCCACACTCCAATCTACAAGAAACCCCTTTCGAATATCTTACACCGTAGCTTTGGCGTAACAGTCGAGCTATTGTTGCAAAGCCGCCGTCGATAAAACCAGAAACCAGTCTCTGTCCATACACTGGTCAGGTCTTGAATTGCTATATTGGGACTGGACATCGAGGTGTAGCGCTAGCATGCGTCCTCCAACACACCGGAATGAAGTGCACCATCTTCGAGCTCGACCAAGATATGAATGCCCGAAGACGAAGAAGATCATTCGATCTTCATGAATTAACAGGCCAGTTTGCGCTGAAAACACCTGACATCTCGAGGAATTCCAGAAGGCATGTTCCGGGCAAGGAAGTCATACAATTGTACGGGGGTGTTGGATCGATCAGTTCCATGGGATGAAAGATTTAACGGCAAACGGTTGCGAGATATAATTCTGTCGAGCCTGCATCTATTCAACGGCCAAGACTTGTCCGTGTAAGCCCACAGAGAAGTTAAGAAACATGATCTCTATTTCACAGGCGGAATAGAACAAGGTGTCGCTCTGGTGGTTGGAGCAAATGGAGTGCGGTTGAAAGTTGTATTGGGACTGCGCCACAATCCTTCAGCCACTCCATCTCACTTGGCCCCCAAACCCTAGAATAACCTCACGTTAAACGTGGGGCAACTTTTGGAGGTGCCGGCACTACAGTACCGCATGCCATTGCTGAATCCTACATCAAACTCATATCCTCCAGTATATGGTCTCTGATGCTGTGTCGTGATTTCTCCATCACTTACGTACTCGGGACTGTGTGATGATCTAAACACCTGACATGGTCGGTGTGCGGAAGAGCAATCGCTGTGACAATTGCCGGATAAGAAAGAAGAAAGTATGGTTCCACCCTTTCCCAAATATCCAGGAAACAGATGCTGAACATACGTGCCGATGTATAGTGTGACGAGAAGCGGCCGGCATGTTCAGAATGTATCCGTTCAGGCTGGACCTGTCCGGGCTACAAAACCACCCTGCCCTGGAGATTTGTAGATGAAGCCCCACGACTAGCCTCCCAGTATGCCGGACGAAAATACATCTATGATAGCATTTCCTCAAACTTCGATGAAGATCAAGAGACGAACCTTAAAGGGGTCATGGTCTGGAAGCGAACGCAAATCAAGGCCTTAATCCCTCGATATCACGAGATCAACCCCCTCGGTCCAGCTTTCGTATATTGCCTAGATAGCAAAGTAAACGAATCTTTGGTCTCTCTTCGGATTTCCGGCTCATGTTTTGATTTTGTACCCGCTAGGTTGGGGCATAACGTTGCGCTCGATGATGCGGTATCTTGCATCTGTGCTATCTACTGCCGCAGACCTTCCATTTCCTATACTGCGGACCGAGAAATTTACCAGAGCTACGTAAAGGCATTATCATCTTTGCGCGGGTATCTGAGCGATGATTATCTGCGGATGGAGGCGGAGACACTTTGTGCTTCGATCTTGCTGCAGATGTGTGAGGTGCGTACTGTATCTTCCATGGCCGGATGGGGAACTGTGGGTTTACTGACTGCAAACAGCTGGTTGTTAGTACGGGTAGAGGCGATTGGGGAAGTCTGGCGCGCGGAACATCGGCCCTGCTTTCTTCAAGAGGCGTGCAGCGGTATTCAAGTGAGTTCGAGCTCGCGATGCTTGAGTGTCAGCTACCACATGTCGTACGTCTCCTTTGCCAAACCTTGCTCCGGCGGTTACTGAGAATTGAACTAGTTCGGCCAATCCTTGAAGCTGAAAGAGCATTGTTTCTTGAGTTCCCCGGAATGGCAGACTTTGCTACAGCAGGGTCCAGTCTGGCCGTATCATACGACGCAAGCTTCTTCACTGAGCTTGCGCACTCGTCTCATCACCACCTTGTCGGAGATGCCAAACCTAGTCTGGTATCATTCTAATGTCGACGGAGATGAGATGTACCATCGGTCAAGGAAAGAGGGAACTGACTTGCTGATTGAGAAGGCAATAATAATGCTCAACGGTATAAAGAGCTGGCTTACACTCGAAGCTGAGCATTTGTTTCTTTCCTCTTCTTCATCTTCTCCTGGACTTCAAGAGTATATCAATTACCAAGACCTCCTTGTTGGCATCGTGGATTGCGTGGCAAACACAGCACTCGTCACCATCGATCGGATCCTGCGCTCTCTATACAACGCAAAGATGGTCTCTAGTGTTCTTATGGGTGAGAGCTTGGGATTAGGCGTGGAGTTTGATGGGCCAGAGGTCGTGGAAGGATGGCGTCGACGTGCGGTGTCTGCTTTTGAGTATGTGAAAGGGGAGTCTGTGATTGCCGCGAAACCACTGGACTTCGGAGTAAGGCAGATTGAAGCATTTGGATATAATAGTTAAATGCAAATATCTGCATATATCCTTGTAGGAATATGTCTCGCGTCAGCGGGTAGCTTACTCGGAGAGAGAAACGTTTTGGACTTTGGAATGGGAGAGAGCTTGTGATTTTCATATTCCCAATGGTAGTGGCTTGTATCAAGTAACGTACAGCAATTATGGGGGCATGATAGCTTCATCTATTCTCAGGTAGATACGTGTTGATAAAGCAGCTAGATCCGACATACGTGCGAGAGTGACGAACTGATGGTCAATGGGTATGTTTGGTCACGTGTTCATCCCCTTCTTCTGAACAAGGAAGGTCAAGGTATGCAATGTCGACTGGGCGCTCGAATATTGTTCTTTTTGATAACCACTAGCAAGTGTCTAAGCTATAAGTTGAACCATTTCTTATGTTGATAACTTCATAGGAGGTAGTTACGGTACGGTGTGTTGTTGTGGCTGTACTGCTTGCATTCACCGTCTTCTTTCCGGTTTACTTACTTAGGTAGGTATGCATCTTTGCCACATAGCCAAACAACCAAACAACCAAAAAAACATCACAGATCATGGAGATGCCACACCAACAAAAGCGCGCAAGAGCAAGCTCGGCTTCTCCTCCAGCCAAGCGTCGTGCCACTGGACATGCTACGACCTACTGGTTCCCCGAAGATGCTGCTCGGTTGGAAACAATGGGTCCTGCAGAGCGGTGTTTATGGAGAAGAGCACATGAGATCTTCTACCTGCCCCCGCAGGACCTTTTCCCTCCTGGGGAATGTCTGGGAAAGACGACCAACATGCCCAAAAGCGAAGTTTCGAAACACCTGGAGTCCCAAACGCTAACTTGAGCATTGTGTTCTGTAAAGCTTTCTCGAGAATCCTCACATGTCCTATCTTTCACAATCGACCTCGGTACATTCACCATGCTATTCGGATGGCTCTCTGGTATAGGCTAGGAAATCAAAATGGCCGCACTCAACCTGAACCATTTGTTATTGATGTTAACGATCGGGAAGATGATCCACATCTAGGGTTTTTACGACATCTGAAGGTTGCTGTGGAGAATATCAAAGGAGAAAAGAATGCCAATGGAATCCTCTTCAAAGATATGAACGCAATCGCTGACGCTTGGGATCTATACGCGCTGGAGCATAATACTTTACATAAAGACGACCATTTGAGGACCGTGAAACAGTTCCAAGAGGTATACTATACTATAGGCCTTTTATCGAGCGGTGAAATTCTACAAGGAAAGAAGGACTGGATCATATCGACCAGACAGCGGGCAGCTGTGCCGGAAGAAAAAGAGGACGAGGTCGATTATATAAGTCCCGAACGGCCAGATGTTAGATATATATTTGAGGATGCAAATGATCTGGGAAACTCGATGCTGGAAAACCATGGACCAGCGGTTGAAGACTGGGAACCAGAAAAGATGTTGGAATATGCGAACGGGCTTGATGTGGATGATCTGTATGATGCGCCTGTGGATACGAATCAAAGTCCCAGAGACCCTGAAGCCCCTCTATCCGAAACTGAAAATACTTCAATAATACCGGAATATCGCAATCTGGCTACCGAGCGCATTTCTATCGCAAGCCTTCTTCAATCGACGTCTCCCACGCATTTACAACTCCGTCAGCCCACAGCGGTGAACAACATGGCACTTGAGCAAAATACCGGAAGGAATACAACACCGATGGCTATCGTGGGACGCAGTGTGATCCCTCGTGGCATTCTGGAAATAGAACTACGGGACTCTCAAACAAAGGTTGCTGAGCTAGAAAGCTTGCTCAGAGAGAAAGATATCCAACTCCAACGAGCTCGGGAACGAAGAGATCAGGCATTGGAAAGAGAAATCCGGGCACTCGAGAGAGAGAAAGTGGCGCTTGATAGGGAAACTGCCATGGAGATGGAGATTGCAGAACTGAAAAGGCAACTTCGAGTAGCCATCAAACTTCCTGTCTCCACTGGAACTGAGAGATTGACTGGCGATACACATGAAAAGTCCTGAAACGCACAATGAAGAGACGTGCTGTGAGAGTGGTTGGATTCTTTAGTCACTCTCGGCCCAGATCTCGGTACTAATCCTTAAATTGCGAGGTCGCTGCTCCTGGACGGAAGGTCGCAGGCTAACTTCGAGCCATACGGGAAATTTCGAAAGCTGGACAGCTGGACATATATGCTGATCGTTAATTATGATGAATCTATGGTAGGAAAGGAAACCGGAGAGGTGATACATGTAGCTAATGCGATGGTACATTCAGGTCATGGGCAATCAAGTGCGCTTGGTGCCGAGGGAGGAAACCTGGACTTCGCTCTGATGTGCACCGTACTCTCTGATGAGAGCCACGGCGAAAATGATGATTAAAAACTCAATCAGATGATTATCCATACCAGGACATATGATCTGGGACTCCTGTATATATTTAGATGCAACGTTTTGGGTTTGGGTTTCTGAACCAGAATCTTGTAACTAAAAGTTGTATGGTTTGGGGTGTTCTCACGTAATAAAAATTCCGGGCTCTTTCAAGATTTGCCCAAGCATAATCGTATTTGTCCACCCTTCTTCTGTAACAATGCGATTTCAAAAAAAAATGAAAATAATTAAGGGGGACGTTCGTAAAAGGGGAACATCAATCCTGAAATGGCCCGTGCACAGACGCGTCTCCTTAACCGCGACGCGTTCATGAAAAGTTTAAGTTTCAAGAATATTAACAGCCTACAGCCCTTAATTGCACCTCAAACACGATAGAACAATCCAATACTCGCCAGCTCAATCGAAATTTCCCCTACTTGAATGCAATCATCGGAACGACATGACAAAGCCGCAGAAGGAAAGTTATGTTGTCTATCGGGGCAGGAGACCAGGAACATATCGAACTTGGGAGGAATGCAATCTGCAGGTCCACGGCTTTTTGAAAGCGAAATACCAGGGGTTTGAGACCTTTGCAGAGGCAGAGGCACAATGGGCCGAATGGTAAAGAAAGGCTGCTGCGAAACTTGCGAGCGCTGCACCAGCTCCGGGAAATACTGCAAGAATGTGGGCGCAATCAGTACATCCTCCTACAGCCTGGATTGAGCCTTCTATACCCCAGCAGGCACAGATATTGAACAGAGGTGCACCTAGAGGCTGGGATGGGAACTCGTCGGACCCCTCGTACCCTTTGTCACCGCAGGTCCCTTCCTATTTCGATCTGTCAGTTTCCCGAACTCCTGTACATCCGGCCGCCTACTCGTACGCCCATCCTTCTCCACAAGCACCTCTCCCCTTCCAAAGACCACCGAGTGCCGTCGACCTTACCAGATCCTCTTCCCCTCTACCGCAATTTCAATCAAATTGCAAACGACCTTCGACGTTCATTGATCTCACAGAAGGAGACGAAAACCAAGCGCCTGTTGCAAAGAGGTTCAAGGTAGAACATGATGCGGAGGCACAGCTGGAGAAGTTCGAGCTGAGCCGTCTCGAGCGTGACATACCGGCGGCGCCCGTCGAGGAAAAGAAGGTCGAGCTATCTGATGAGCAACAGAGAGTAGTTAACATGGCCATGCGGAAGAATAATATCTTTCTTACTGGTGCCGCGGGTTCTGGGAAGACGGTAACGTTGAAGGAGATTTTGAGGCGGTTGAAAATGAAGAAGAAGGGCAACAATGTGCAAGTCATTGCGCCGACGGGAATTGCAGCTTTGCCATTAGGTGGGAAGACTACGTACTCGTTCGCTGGCGTAAGCAGACCTTGGCTTTTCTTAGGGAGAAAGGACTGCTAATAATGAATAGTGGAATCCCGATTCTTTCCGGGAGGGGATAGTAGATTTACTCAAGAAGTGCAAGGAGAGCACAATCCAAGGCATTGAAGGTCTGGACGTTTTAATCATCGAAGTCAGTATACCTCCCTGGGCGAATATTTGGTATAAGACTCTAGAGCCACTGCTCCTTGTTTTGAAAGCGCACTGCTGATAAGAGAGCCTTGCAGGAAATTTCAATGGTTGAAAATCAATTCCTGGAGCGTCTTAATCTACTTTTCCAAAGCGTCTTGAAGAATACGCTACCTTTCGGTGGCAAACAAGTCATATTTCTGGGCGATTTCCACCAGCGTAAGTTACCAGACATTCCATATATCTCCTTTCTAGCAAGTCTTAGGGGCGAAATCGTGTCACGGCTCCTGGACTGTCTCTTTGCCCCTCAAACACTCCCAAAATGCAAGCTAATTCCCGTTTTGCAGTTCCACCGGTTAAACCTTTCGCTCGATGCTTGCAATGCGGAGCAGACATACACCCCAAAAGCAAAGAACCAAACTGCATATCCAAGGGATGCAAATTGCCAGAAGGGGCTGTGGGTGTTACCTGGAGTTCTAAGTGGGCTTTCAAGGCAAATGTGTGGAAAGATCTAAAACTACGACATGTCAAGTTGGAGCAGATCCATCGGCAAAAGGATTCCCACTTCCAGGATGTTTTAAACAAGATTCGTAGCGGCACTGAGCTCACGGAAGAGGAGTGGCACCATCTGGAATGCCCAAAGGATCTCCCTCGGAATGCCTTCGCTATCCGCTTAATGTCAAGACTCTTTGAGGTAAAGAAATTCAACGAGCAGCAGTTGGCAAACCTTCGGTGCTCGCCCAAAACATGGCGAGCAAATGACGACTGTATCAAACTCGTCAAAGATAAAGATGGGTAAGCAACTTCTACGGGCATTTTATACCCAGCTTTTTGCAATGTCCTGGGTTCATAGGATATCTAATTCCTCCCAATATCCATATTTCCCATCGACCGAGCAATACTGACTCTTGCAGTTTCCATGATGTAGCAGCGTCGTACAAATGCAAGGAATACAAGGACACCCTTCGCGATCATAGGTTCCTAGAGGATCTAACTCTGAAAGTCGGAGCCCGCGTGGTACTGCTATACAACCTCGCGCCCAATCTCGTGAACGGCTCCCAAGGCGTGATCATCGGATTTCAACCTGCCGAAAAAACAGATGAACTCGAAAGGATCGATCCGTCTGGAAACCACCTATCTTTCCGAAAAGATTGCATGTTCGCATACAAACAGATGAACGACGAAATGCGGCCCCTCATCCGCTTCGCCGACGGTACAACCCACCTCATTCCCGCAATCGCCTCGGCGTCCTTACGCGGCGGCGCGCAACTCCATGAGCAGTACGTCGTGTGCAGGACTCAAATCCCCCTTACTCTTGCATGGGCACTGTCTATCCACAAGAGCCAAGGCATGACTTTGGAATACGTCGAGGTTTTATCGAGGGATATCTTTGAGCCGGGACAGCTTTATGTTGCGCTTTCGAGGGCTACTGATGCGGATGGGCTGAGGGTGACGGGGTTCCAGAGGACGCTGCTTCCTATGGATAAGGATGTGCTGGAATTTTATACCAACACAAAGTGGGAGAAGTTACAGGGGAAGAAGCTGAAGGGGAAGGGGGGGAAGAAATCTTGAAGTCTGGTGTTTTGTGATTTGGCGTTTTGGGTGTTTGGGTGTTTGGAATGGTGTTTGGCCTGCTCGGTACACGATTTCGATACCCACGTCCGGATTTCACTACAGACTTGGGATACTGGTTCAAGTGTTGATACTTTAGACTCATGTATAGATTACAGGATGCTTCACAGCAGGATATTTGATTTTGTTGAATATACCCGTCTTCTTTTAATGTCCCACGCCACCTGGCACATTATAAACTGGCGCGGTGCTGCTGTGATTTTCCTATCCTCCCCTCCGCGAAGCTGACTTCTTCCTTTTACGGAGACGGCTTGATGGTAAAACACTACCTTACAGGAGTACTAGTTAACATTAGCGATTTCTCGCTTTGTGTCTCAGGACCTACCTACGTAGTAGAACACTCTCGAGCTATAGTTTAAAACTAGTATATAAGGATCGAAGCATACACATCAAAATAAAGTGTTTCATCACCAGCGTCAACGCTTATGCTGACATAAGCACTAGCTGTTGTTTCGCTTGCGGTTACCCAATACGGAAATTCCTCACGACATATCCCTTTCCTTTTCTTTCTTTTCTTCTCTTTATTGATTCTCCAGGTCTTTTTTTAAGCTTGGAGGTTCTTGTAATGGAGGAGTGATGTACAGTACGACAATGAGCAACTCGAAACCATATTTATAAAAAAAAAGACAGCAAGGTTTCGAGCAGCCAATCAGCCAGTATAGCTAGCGAAGCTTAACCGATATAATTTGCTAATTATGTATCAAAATAAGTAAATTGAGATAACAAATTTAGAAACAAGCTTCAATGGCGGGTTGTTGAGCTTAGCTGCAACCGAAGATTGATATGTTGTAATGCTAATCAATCTTCCACGGTCGAAGCATTTGTTTCTTTTTTTGTAAATTGCACTTTTAGCGTTAACACTTTCTCGCCAATTAAAAAGTGTATAAGCAGTTTATCTTGAGGGTCTTTTTTTATTTACTTTCTTTTCAAGGCGCGTCTGATTCGCTTAATTATTTTGAAAAGCATGCCTACTCAGTAAACATCAGGATAAGACTCTTGAAAACATCTAATTTCTCCGATTCGGAGATGAGTCCTTTCTGGGTCTTTTCTGAGTGGGCTGATACTCGTCGGGCCTTCATGGTCGCAAGAATGCTATTATGATAATAGCCGTTGTTAGAATCGCTTCCCCGAAGCTTTTAAGGGCCATTAAGTAAAATGTATCATGTTAAGTGAGACGTTTATCTTAAAAGCCAAGATAATGCTCGGGAAATCGGTGTTACCTCTTGTGAAGTTGCAACCTTGTTTTTTGGCTTTTAAGATAAATAGCTCACTCAAAATGGGACACTTTCTCACGGAGCAAGAGCAACCTCGCTGGCGCCACATAAGGTTTCCCCCAGCCACCGAGCAGCAAGCAGTACCTGCCACGCAGACTGAAATAATCACTAAAGATTAGTCCGTGATTATGCAGTCTAAAAAACCTCGAGCTCGTTCCGCTTTCCTTCCTTTCCTTTCCAGGCACAACATCTACGGCCGTCTCGTAAGCTCACCCGCCCCACAACCCCATCTATCATCCATTATCATATCATCAATTGCTCACATAGTTACAGATACAAAGCTTCAAAAATGGTCCGGACTGGTAAGTTGTCCTTATCCTACCCGCCCTTCCATTCCCCTTCTTCCATCCCTCTTCCATCATGCCTTTACTTACATACCTGTAGTAGTAAGGCAATCAAAGTATGTCAAGCATTTCACTACTCTTCATCTTTGCCGTTTCTCTACCGCCTACTACAATGTCGTTTCCATCATCTCGCCTCCTCCATTCTCGTGGTATCACACGATTATTGACGCGTCTTCTTCTGACTCCATTTTCCTTTATTGTTCCATCATCCATTGGGATTTTCTTTCCCGACTGCACTGCTTGTTCTCTATCCATTTACTGACACGTTCTTCTAGAAGTGCGCCAACACCAGTGGAACCTGCGGAGATGGTAAGTAATATCCGATATTCTCTTCCCCAGCCACCATCACCACATCCTCCATGGACACGTTCTCCTCGAAACGGCCTCTCTCAACGCCCTTCAACTCGTTTCATAGCGAACCACGGCATCCTCCCTTATCTCCGTCGTCCTACATCCCCTCATAAAACACTTTCGATAACGAATCACAAAGCTTGTATATATACTAACATCATCCTAGAGTGAGAGTGAGACAGAATTCTTTGGGTGGGGGCTTGATCTCGGGGGAGGGGACGTTTTTGTAATGCAACATGAGTTGGTATGTTCTAAAATCTTGCCTTTGAAATCGTTGGAACTAATAACGTTTTAGCCGGTCAGGATTGTTGGTGTTGTAAGTTTAAATTCTTACTCTGTCGGGCCCGAGAGGATCAGCCGTCGAGTAAAATGTCTTATGTTGAGTGAGACATTATTAATTGGTATCGCTCTAACATCGTTCCAGATTACTAAGTTGGTTTGGCAGATCGGCCTGTGTGCGGGGACGTTTTTTTTGCTTTTGTTTTTTTTGTTGGTTCTCCTGTCTGCTTGGTCTTTGTATCTTTATAAACTTTATAAACAATTGTAAATTGCTCTTCTTCCTTCCTGGTTAATCAAAATCATTCGCCGCCTACATACCATCATTGTCGCTCGCGTACAAAGCCTTTTCCATTCGGCCAATCAATCATATAAACCCGATAAATTGATGGCGCCGGCGGGTTTAGATCTGGAGACAAGGATGGACTTGTAGTAAATGTCAACGCCATGCCTTTCGTAGTTGGCTGCTTAATCCAATATTAACGAGTAAATTTTTCTTTGCTTAAAATAGAAAAACATTTTTACGAGAATGAACTATTGTAAGAGATATGAAAAGATTCACGCAAGGAGGTCAAATAATAAGCGCGCTTAATTGTGTACGTATATGAAATATGGGCCCTTCCGTTTTATATGTCTTCTTGTGTTCTACTGAACGAACATATCTGACCAACATACTTATTGCTTGCACAGGGAGCGCCCAGTCTTGGTCTCGGACTAGTTGAATATGATATTGCTTCACACGACAAGGCGCATTTTCAACAAGTCTCCCTGAATGATGGCACTTTTCTTCGCCTCCAACTCCTCTACATCCCAATTGGAGCTCAAATAACGCCCGCTCAACCACTCCCTCCGCTCCTTGACCAACCACAACAAGAACGCTCCACAGAGTCCGACATCATCAACACATCCTTGCCGGGCTTCTGGTGGCATCCCTACAGGGCCAGGAAGAGTGAGCACGGATCCCGGATGCACAGCATATGCCAACACACCATCCTTAGCATATGCCTCGGCTACCGACTCCGTAAGACGGTTTATGGCCAGCTCGGAGATATTGAATCCGACGGCGGCCATGTTCGCAAAGTGTGCCAAAATACTCGTAACATTGACAATAGTCTTGGCGCCACCCTCGCTCTTCAACATCAACGGAAGCACAGCTTGGGTCACCGCTGCTTTGCCGATATAATTCACGGCCATCGGCTTCTGGTACTGGTCGATCTGTACGGCATCGAGCTTGTTGAATGCTGACGCATGCGTATTGAACAAGCCTGCACTATTTACCAACACATCGAGTCGACCGTATGCAGATTCAATCGTGTCGGCAACGCGCTTCGCAGAGTCTGTATCTTCCAGATCGGCGCCGAGGATCGTGACTTTGAGATCGGGCGACGAGCCTGCTGCTATGACCTCTTCTTTGGTTTGAACCAGTGCATCGGATTCGGTGGCGCCGGCAAGAATAAGACCAGTGGCACCTGCTTGGGCAAAGGCTTTGGCAGTTGCGGCGCCAATATTGCGGCTTGCGCCGATGATGGCGACTACGAAAGGGGAGGGAAGCTTCTGCTCAGATGGAGATAGAGAGGGCGGAATTGCGCTGTTAAGCTTAGAGGTAAAAGTGATGCCGGTCCATGCTGGTGGGACTCCCATACTTTTGTTTCTGCTTATTGCGTCGAGCTAGTTGTACTAGGAGTAAGGGGAGAGTACAAGATGTATCGACGCGGTGGTGATATTGCTGCGTCGTCCATCTCGAATTATCCGTTTTGTTTATCTTTATATATATATAAAAGATACCGAAAGCAAAGCATATTGACCGTGCTGACCGTATCCATTCGATCATCGAACATCCATTTCTCCTTTTCTCGATACACAATATTGTAGCCTCAATTTGTCTCACATATGTGGTCAGGTAGACGAGCCAATCAAACCGATTCTCTCGGTAAGCGTAGAAGTGAGTCTTCGGTAACCCTTTCGCTAAGCGAGGGAGACAGGGGTTCCAGGTGTTGGGGGCTGTTGGGGACCTGCAGACCGCTGCGGGCTGAGTTTGTCCCAGAACTAATAAGTTTCGCGGAGGCGTTTGATGTTTTGAAGTTATTTTTACGTATACCATATTCATTGTGTCTTGATCTCGCATCTCTGGTCAGGACACACCTTACCCATTCACGCTGTACTATCGACAACAAGCAACGATTAAACGCCGGGAGCAAAAACACATCTACAGGTTCCCGTTCAACATGGAAGCTCACACGCCCGAGAATAAAAGCCTATCTGAAGCTAAAGATGAAGAAGCAAATAGCAACAAAGAGCAGCAAGATCCAGCCACTAACGACACTACCCCCGCCCCTGCCCCTACCCATATGCCATCGCCCGATGACGCGATGGTCCCAACCTCAAACCTTCGGTTCTTTCTTATTTTCATTGCATTAATACTGTCAATTTTCTGCGTTGCTCTCGATAATACAATCATCGTTACAGCCATTCCCCGTATCACCGATACTTTTAATCTTCTCAACGATGTGGGATGGTAAGTGGAACCCCTCACCCCTCACCCCGCTGCTTTTTGTACATCTCTTTAGTTCCTTCAATACAATGTACCTGGCCTACCTGATACATACTGATCCTTCCATTCCGAATCTAGGTATGGCTCCGCGTTCAATCTCCCCGCCGCAGCACTCATCCCTTTTACTGGGAAGCTCTATTCCATGTTTTCGACGAAGACCATCTTCCTCGCCTCTTTCTTTATCTTCGAAGTGGGATCTTTACTTTCTGCTGTCGCACCCTCGTCGCTTGCCTTCGTCATCGGTCGTGCCTTGTGCGGCGCTGGTGCTGCTGGGATTTTCAACGGCGCTTATGTCACAATTTTCTTTATCACGCCGCTGAGGAAAAGACCAGCATACCAAACTATCATAGGCGGGACATATGCAATTGCAACAGTCACCGCACCACTCATTGGTGGTGCTTTTACTGACTCCGTGACCTGGCGCTGGTGAGTGCCATAGATCAGATCTCAAGTAATTACATTTAATTGACTCTTGTGCTGTAGGTGTTTTTATATCAATCTCCCGATTGGAGGTCTCGGGGCGGCTTTGCTCAACCTCGTCTTGCATCTGCCATCGCCGCCCCGGTCGCAGGAGACATGGTCGCAAGTACTTTGGAAACTTGATCTCGTGGGCCAAATTACTTTTATTCCGAGCATCATTTGCCTTCTCCTTGCATTGCAACTGGGAGGTACAAGGCTCGCATGGTCCTCCGGGCGCATCATCGCGTTGTTGGTGCTCTTTCCTGTGCTTCTAATTGCCTTCGTGATCAACGAATTCTGGATGGGTGACAATGCGACACTTCCGCGCAAGATTCTCCAGCGAAGCGTAGCTTCCGCATCTTGCTTCGCCTTTTGCAACTACGCCCAATTATTCGTGTTTATATATTTCATTCCAATTTATTTCCAAGCTATCAAGGGCGTCGACGCTGAGCAATCCGGCATTCACAGCATTCCACTCATCGTTGCAAATAATATTACCTCTTTGTTAACTGGTCTCTTGACAACCAAGTTTGGAACTTTCGTTCAATACTTCTATGGCTGCTCAATTTTGACATCTATCGGGGCAGGCCTGATCACCACATGGAAAGTCGACACCCCATCAAGGATGTGGATTGATACCAGATCCTCGCGGGCATCGGTACTGGCTTCGCTCTTGATCTCCCGCAGGTCGCTGTCCAGCCCAGTCTCGCACCACAAGACATTCCAATCGGAATCAGCACAACCATCTTCTTCCAATTCTTTGGCGGTTGTCTCTTCACATCCATCGCCAATAATATCTTCAACGGGAAGCTGGTAGACTATATCGTCGCCATTGGTATCCCGAACTTCGACCCCAGCAGCGTCGTCTCAGCAGGAGCCACAGATTTGCGAAATGCCGTTCCAGCGCAGTTCCTACAGCCGGTTTTGGTGGCTTATAATCTTGCCATTCGACGTGCCTTCCAGGCAGGACTGGCAATGGCCTGTCTGAGTATCTTGGCTGCGTTGCCGTTAGAGTGGAAGAGCGTGAAGCGCGCACCTCCAGGGAAAACGACACATGAAGAAAACGGGGAAAAGAGCCAAGAGGACGGGAGAGTATCAGCGAAGCCTTTGCAAGAGGACGTCCAGGAAGGTACCTGAGAAAGAGTCCCATGTATTCTAGTAGAGGTCCTGAGTACCGCAAAGTGTTGGCTTTACAGATGATCACAAGCTAGGCGTAGATAAATCAGGCATAGTTGGTTAGCTTTAGATTGATTCGTCTTTTGAGATCTAAACGTCTAAATTTAAATAGTGGAAAACTGCAGGAATTTGTTTTGCTTCATCTCACCTTGTCTCGTACATGCATCCTTTGGTTCCTTTTCATCAAAGTTAGCTGTGTGACCGAAGTCAAATCAATATAAAATCATTGCCTGGTGCTTCTGTTATCTGATCTGTGGAAACAATTGAAGGTAATAAAGAGGCTTATTGTAAGGCATCCGACTTGTAATCAAGATTAAGGGATATACAATGCCGACTATTGAGCAGCTGTGTGGGCTCAAAAGCAGCGAATGTTAATTGGCCCTAGCCGATGCATTACAGTCACCCCAACCAAAAATCCGGCGGGATCTCACATTTCTTTAAAGCCTCCTATATCTCCTTAATAGTAAATGCTCTTGAAGAAAATCCAAATCCATCACAACAAACCGTCCTTTTTGTCTACTTGGTTCGGCCGTCGAGCACGATGAAATCGTCTGTCGGCCTATCTGTGGTATCCAGAGTAAGGCCCATTTCTAGATGCCACGGGTTCTTCTGAATCCATTCCTTCTTCGCTAGTAACTCTGGCACGTCCCACGTAGCCCACAAGAATTTTCCACTGAGGAAAGCCGCCTCGGGATGACACAACCACAAACTGAACCCGCCAGACAAACTCGCTGTTGGTCTCATGAATTAGCATTGTTTCAGCTACTACCATACTTGTACAAAAGATCGAGAACTGGTGAGACAAGAGATCAGATGAACTCACGATCGTCCCAGATGGGCGAATCGGCTGGAAAGACCTTCGCAGTGGAAGGGGAAAAGATCACGCCGGGATGCATGGCAAATATCGAAACCCCACGAGAGTTCCATTGGATATTGAGATGCGAGACCAGGAGATTCATGGCTACTTTACTCGCGGCATATCCAGACAAATGACTGATGTGGATGTGGCTCAAAGCACTGCTCACGAAAATGATTTTGACGTCGTGGTCCCAGCCTTGGATCGCCCGCTCGTGAATCACAGTGCTAAAGAGCGTAAAAGGACCAATGGTATTCGTTTGCAGCATCTCGGAAAGCACCGAGGGATCGATCGTTGATGTTGGGGTGACGCGATGACTGACGTGCGCTGCACTAATGACGATGTCGATTTTTCCTGTCGTGCGGACGATGTTTTGTATGACGGAACTATCAGTCATATCTGCTACGTAGACACTAACTTTGACATTGGTATATTTGCTTTCGATGTCATCTTTGACTTCGGTAATGCTCGAGAGCGTACGGCCAACGATAACCATAGAGGAGATGCCCGCCTGCGCAAACGCGTTGCATATTCCGCGTCCAATTTTGCCCGCTGATATAAGATCATATTAGCCACTGACTACCCTCAGAAAAGCAGAGGAAGTCAAATCTGGTGGGTTGGGGGTGATTACGAACCTCCTCCTGTAATCAGAAGCGTTTTCCCTGACACACCGAGTTCTTCTCGATCGGGAGATATGTAAGAATACAATGTCTTGTGATACGTCTTGGTGGGCCGCGGTAAGTCAGGCAGTGGGTTTGGAGTGCCTTTACTCATGTTTGATAGATGTTTTATTTCAACTTTCAAGTGGGGGTCACACGATATAGACCAAGAATCGGAGTGAAAGCTGTATAACGATAACTGACAGATGTGATTTCGGCGTCCTCACGCACATCATATATATGACACAGCTGTGGTTTGGTGACGGAAACTATAGTGTACCGGACTTGAACTTCGGGATCGGCTTCGGAGGATTCCATAAAGATGTTCATGTCCATCGGCTACTACTACGAGCGGGAAGCGACGGCAATAGTTTTACGCTTTGCGACTATACAAGGCCATGATTGTCCCCGAAGATCCAACTAAGGAGTGCGTAGATGGACAGTCAGCAGGTCATGACCTAGGTTCATTATGACTTATGTTCTTGTGTGAAGGAATTTTTACGTTCAAGCGGGCTGAATTCCATCACCATGTTACAGAGAACATAGTAAATATATAACTAACTATCTATGATAGGTATCCTCTAACAAGCTGGCTCGCCATCATCGCACTTTCAGCTTTCGTTAACATATCATAATGATTCGTATCATTAATGACATCTACCTCCAGATTCTGCTCTCCGAGTAAATCCCTCCAGCCAGCACCGCTAAAATCTGTGCGGTTGTTCAGCAGCCACTTCATCTCGCGAGTATCATCTAGCTGCTCATCCGGACGCGGGTCTCCACTGGTCTTACACAGCCCATCACGCGCGTAGATAAGACGGGTCGTCGGGACAGTTTTCCCCTTGAATGGCACAGGTTGGTATTTATCAAGCATTGCAATGAATGCCCGAAAATGCGGCCTTAGCCAGCTCGGGGGTTGACGGCCTGGTAGACCAAACATGCCCAATGATTCAAGGAAGTCGTACATATGCTCAGGAGGACTTTGGATTCCGACTGGATTAGGAGTGTCGAATATGATGAGATGAGCAATCTTCTGGCTTGAAAGGGCCAGCTGCTGGGCTGCCTCGTAGGCTAGAATACCTCCGGCAGACCAGCCGGCAAAGCTGTAGGGTCCATTGGGTTGAATACGGGTGATCTCAGTGATGAATTTCGAAACGTATTGTGGAAGAGAGCAGCGTAGGTCTTGTGGGGTTTTCAACCAAGGGCAGGTGAGGCCGTATACGACCACGTTCGAAGAGATTTCCGGCAGTGACATATACGAGCTTGCCGACCCTGCACCGTCTGGAAAGAGGAAGAGATTTTTTCTTGCATTACTGGGGCTCCCTTGAAGCCGGACTGAGGTTGCATAGGGGCCCTCATCAAGAGTGGTGAGAGGAAAAAGATCCGGAATTTTATCCTTAGCTACCACCTGATGTAGCGTGACAGAAGGCTTAGGAAACAGCGTATTTTCTATCTCTTGCAAAGAAAAATGGGGTTGAAAGAGTTTTAAAGGATCGTCGACACCTAACTTCTGCAATTCCCCTATTTTGTCAAGGGATAAAAGTGAGTCAACACCCAGCTCAGCAAGGTTCGTAGACGCGGTCAGGTCCTGAAGGGGAATGCCGACTGCTTCTGCAATGGCGGCTCGAATAGTTCTCATGACCTCAAATCGGGCATCGGCCGACGTAATTTCCGTTTCATTGCCAAGATCGTCATCTTCGTTGGAGATCTGAGTCGAATCATCAAATACAGGCGACGAAGACGGATCTGGCGGAGCAACGTAATTGAGCATCTCGTTCAGCGTGGGAAAGGCGATGAAAGATGAGGCTGTAACGTCCAATCCAAGCTCTTTTTGTAAACGACTTGAGATGTCGAGGGACAAAAGAGAATCAATTCCAAGATCAGCAAACGCAGTATCCGAAGATAGCTCTGCAATGTCAATTCCTGCCTCCTGACAAACGATTGACTTGAATAGCGTGCCAGTGGCATTCTTGGCCAGTACGGGCAGATTTTGCTGTTTTGAAAGCGGCACTTGTGCCACTTTGAGCTGCGGACTTGCCATTGAAGGCTTCTGCGCCGGGTGCTGTCGAAGCTCCTCGGAATGCAGGCGAGGCTGGGACGGGAGAAGATGGCCCAGAATAGATTTTGGCACACGCTGGAACTTCAAGAGATTGTTAGTTAGCCGAATGATACTATCTAGAAATGCTAGATTTACCTTGACTCCTTCAACGATTCCTATGATGGTGCTATCTTGTAATATGTATGTATCACCCACATACATGTC
This sequence comes from Lachnellula arida, assembly GCA_007821475.1. Classification (NCBI taxonomy): domain Eukaryota; kingdom Fungi; phylum Ascomycota; class Leotiomycetes; order Helotiales; family Lachnaceae; genus Lachnellula; species Lachnellula arida. The sequence continues at coordinate 19,475 of QGMF01000088.1, read as the reverse complement.
ACCTCTCTCGTTCTGTGGATGTAACTTGCTATATGTTTGGTAAGGCTGTCCATACTCAAACACTTTGGCAAAGCGCATAGCACTCCACTAAAGAACCATGAGTACAGTGTCTTCTAGACTAGGAACAAAGAGTGGAACTGCAAGCTAGGAATCCACTAGAAGATGAGAAAGGCCAAAAAAAAAGAGTTGCTTACTCCGGAATTGACAAAAACCGAGTTTTTAAGTTCGAGGCTATTGGTCCCGTTCATAATAAAGCCCGCAATATGTCCCAGGCTGTCGATCCAGCACGGGTTGAACAAAAAGCCCTCGTCTCTTACTTGAAAAGATACCCGTGCAGTTGCTTCTAGGGCGTCTGCATCAAGGATAACTTCCTGTATCCCTTGGTAACAATTTCCATAATCGACGAGAGACCCGAAAAGCTTGTAAATTAGACCTCGCTTAAGCCTATGGGAGGCCCCGTCATCCACACCTCTACGCAAGGAGGTAATTCTGCTTTGTATTAAATGATTGAGTCGCTGCCAGTCCGACAACCAGACTGTTGACGAAGTCAGTGCGGTTTTAATGGTACAGACTGCGTGGTCGGTCAACTTCTTCAGTTGTGCATCCACTGAAAAGAACTTTAGCAGTATCTCGCCTCGTGGCCAGTCAGCCGTCGCTGACACCCTGAGTAACTGCGAATTGCTATCCGGAGATGAAATAAATGGGCGATCGATTTGCATATCAGCGCAATTGAGTCCGCCATCGACTAGCCTGCCGTTCCCTTCAAGCAAGTAGCGCCCAACTGTAAGAGCTATGTCGGCGTAAAGAGACTGTTAGGAGATGGCTGGTTAGTCATTTCTAGAGGTATGTACTTTAAAGCAGAACCAGGACCTACCGATGGACAAATCGCTACCCCGTTCACTTTGTGGCCTTCAAGTATTGGATAGAGACGTAGATCGTGAAGCTCAGATTCTGCAAGTAACGTTGACTGCTCTGTTCCATGGCATTCCTCGAGAGTGCGGTGTACTGAAGATGATAGGTATGGCTTGGGTGGAAGTGGCACATCATCGTCACCCTTGTGAAGACAAAAGTTTCCACGATACGTTATCCAGTAGTTCTTCAAATCCCATCTGTAGCTAGGGAGGGATAGCACCCGATGAGACGTGGCAAAGTCTCGATGATATTCATTCCACTCAATCCGATGGCCCTCAAGATAAAACGCCTGTACTGCGGGAACCATAGTTTCCCAAGAATCAACAGCTCGCCTCAGGGAAGGTATTGTAGCAGCTGTTGAACCCATGATCTGCTTGATAAAGCTGGAGCACACCGGGTGGACTCCGAGCTCAAGCCATTTAGTCTTCTCACATACCACCCCAGCACTTCTTGCAACTTCAATAGCGCCGCAGAAGTCAACGGGAGCTCTGCAGGCCCGGGATAAATATGCTCCATCCAAAACGCCAGCTTCACCAGCTGATACGGCCCGTGAAAGAAGAGGTGATATGTATGGTACTTGGGGGGCTTGGTACTCTAACTTGCTGGCCTTTATCGCGAACTCTTCGATCAGAGGCTCAACTTGGCGAGAGTGAAATCCGTAAGGTAGTGCCAGAGGAACACAATCAAGGCTTTCTGAACGAATGATTCGAGCAACAATGCCAATCTCTTGACTCGGACCACTCAAGACGGTGCTTGTAGGTGAATTTATACATGCTATCTCGCAAGAAGACGCCGAAATGATGTGGTGAATAGCCGGGACCGAGGCCTTGACGCTGAGCATAGGATGGCTGCCCTTGACGCAATGAAGCAATAAAAGATTCGCACGAATCCCAACCAGATAAATAACATCACTCGCACTCAGAATTCCTGCCGCGTAAAATGATGCATATTCTCCAAGGCTATGTCCAGTGATACAACTTGGAAGTATACCCCAAGATATCCAAAGGTGATATAAAGCCATTTGCACGCAAACAAGGGCGACATGGGTGGTGACAATTTCAGCTTCTTCGGCTCCAGCTTCACAAGGCTCACTTGTCATGAAAGAGAGAAAAGACGGAAAACCATGTTGGCGGGAAATTTGGTCGAAACGGAGAATATGCTCTCTGAATGAGCCAATTGTCTCGAAAAGTTGCTTCCCAAGACCATCATAAAACGTGCCTTGACCGGTAAAAACAAAGCATGTTTGAGGCTGCTTTTTCGCAATTTGAAAAGCCGACACGTCTTCACTTTGCTCTAGCTGGAGGCGGAGGTTGTCTTTGATAGAATCAATGTCGTTACCTAGGGATGCCACTCTAAACTTGTGATGTGGTCTACGTGAAGTTGTTGTGTAAGACAAAGCTGGCAGCGAGATATGAGGGTTGTTATCTAGGTAGACTAGAAGTGCACTCATATTGGCCTTGAGACTCTTTGGATTATTTGCTGTAAGAACAACCAGGTGTAAACCACGAGGGTCGACATCCGAATCATCTCGCTGGCTTCCAGGTGCGTCCTCAAGCAGAACAGCGGTATTGCCACCGGCAGCGCTGAAATTGTTCAATAAAATGACACGCTTTCCACTCAATATATGGTCCTTCCTCCATGGAGTAGGTTGCATTGCAATATGGACGTTTCGCTTGGCCAGATCTAGGGGATAGTTCCTATTGATTCTGGTTTTAATCCCGACATGGGGTGGTATCTCGTCGTGCCGCAACATCATAAGAACTTTGATTAGCCCAGATACACCAGAAGCAGACTCGGCATGGCCAACATTGGCTTTGGTTGCACCCAAATATAGAGCTTGTCGAGATTTGCGTTCGCCATCTGGAACTACAGCAGCCAAAACTGATGACATTTCTGCAGCATCTCCAGCTTGAGTCCCTGTGCCATGCATCTCTACATAACTAACTTCATTGGGATTGGTATTGGACCGTTGAAGAATACGTTTGAAGAGCGAAAGCTGGTCATCCTCGTGAGGTCGGGTGATGGATTCAGTGCTTCCACAGTGATTGGTGTCCACACCAGCTATCACCCCAAAGACAGGATCGTTGTCAGCCTCAGCATCTTCAAGGCGCTTTAGTACCACACATGCAACGGCATCGGCTCTACAATAGCCGCTAGCTTCATCGTCAAACGCGTTGCAATTGCCAGTGGTCGAGAGGAAGTGACCTCTATCAAGGCCAGCAAAGTTGTCGGGGTTAGTAAGAATGTTTGTACCGCCAGCGACGGCAGTGTCACATCCCCCTTGCCATAGAGAGTGGCAGGCTGTATGTAGAGCAGCAAAACTAGAGGAACAAGCAGTATCGACACTGATGCTTGGGCCCGAGAAGCGGAAAACGTATCTTGGCGGATGTGAGCGAATGCACCACAACAGGAGTGAAATAAGCATACGTAATACGACCCGGAATGAATGCGCGATTGCCACCTGGGATGAAGTACGTGCCGATGTCTTGACCACTATTAACTTCACGCCAGTCATCACTTGTCGTTCCAAAGAACACTCCAACCCGATCACGCTGTGTCGACGGTGTGCGGTCCGGGACAAAGCCGGCCATTTCTAGAGCCTCGTACGTCGTCATCAATGCAAGACGCTGGGCGGGATCTGTATCTTGAGCTTCCTTAGGAGATAAATGGAAGAATGGTGCGTCAAACATCCCCTATTGTGTGTCAGAATCGGGAAAGGTAGTGAGTGAGCGAAAATAACGCTTACAGGTTTATCAATGAAACAGCCGTATTTGACTCTACTAGTGTTCTTGGCTTCTCCTGAAGGATCAAAATGTGCCTCCCAATCATAGCGATCTTTCGGTATGGTCCGGTGCGTGTCCTTGCCAGACCGTAATACTTGCCAAAACTCGTCATTAGACGCAGCATCGGGAAACCGGCCAGAGAAGCCTACGACGGCAATTTTGGAGTCCCTGAGCCGTCCAGTTGGCTTTGAAGGTTGAGCTTTGTCGAGCCTATTGTTAAGTACATCGCTGATTGACGAACCCCGTCCTTCGAGGGATCTTATACCCGACGATATAAGTAAACCGGCATTGGAAGCACAGGGAAGAATAAGATACTCTTGAAAAGTCGTATCCTGCGATGTGAGTTCTTTACAAGAAACGATAATCTTATCCCATCGAATTTGCTCGCTTAAAGTATCATGGATAGCTTGGCGCAAAGTTGCTCCAAGACTTCCTTCCTGAACCAAAGCCCCAGAGACTGGCGATATGATTGGAATCCGGGCGTTGTAGATTCCAAGATCTTCATCTCCTTGCGTTCTAGCAATCTCATCGATATCATCAGCCCCAAAGAGGTGAGGAGCATGGAACAGCGTCTCAATAGGCAGAAAGTGAGTTTGTGGAGTGGCAGAGCCCAGAAGACTTTCCAATATACGTGGTTTTCCACTGACTGTAACACTTGCTGGACTAACAGCAGTGATGAAGGGACGATATCTTTTTGGGATGCCCTGGAAACATTAGGACAAATTTATCGATCTGGAGATGTCAAAAGGTCATTTACGCTTTTGGAGAAATAATCCTCGATCAGAGCGGCAACGCGCTGCTCTGACAGACTGACAACGGCAGAACATGATCGGAGTGTTGTACATCCTGACACCTCAAGTTCTAACTGGAGCTTGAACGAGTGTAAGCCAGTTCGAAAAGCTTGAATGACTGCTTCTACTCCAGCGGGGATGAGCTCTATGATAGATTGGGAAGTTGAGATGGCCGCAGCAGTGAACGAGCCGGCACAAATACCAAGAAGATATGTTTCATCTGATCGAGGATATACGGCGGTTGGTTTCCCAAAATGTCTAAAAGTATTTGTTACTTTGCAAGACTCATACACGGTATGGTGACTGACCTTATAAAACGCCCTATTTGATACACGCAGAGCATTGCAAACCGAATCACTGGGACCCCCTCGGCCGTATCCATATTGTGAACAAGGTCAATCAGATTTGTGAACCGCGGGAGCCAATCCTGCTCTCGCTGCGTGAGTAAAGTGCATTCGCGACGGAGTTCCAGAGACACGCGATTGAAAAAGTCCAAAAGATTAGCATTGTCTTTGATGTGTAGAAGACACTTTAGGTCTTGTTGAAAGCCGTATGTCAAGTCACCAAACAAAATTATAGTACGGACAGGCGTTGATTGAGTGGACTTGTCCATTTTGGTGTATGACTTAAGATACCAAGATACCAGATCACGTTCCCGTTGGCTGCGTAGCTGAAATAAGCATCATATATAGCTAAGATTTATCAAAATAGTTATAGAGATGGGGCGCCAGCGCCCACGCTCGCCTTTGGTGTACAACTATCGTCAAAGCTACGCCGGCCACACCCACACCGGCCGGAGTCGGCGGCTCTCCCGGCTTGGGTTCGCCTTGCTTTGTCTTCTAATAATTCGTTTGAAGGTAATCGTAATATTGACTGGCTGGTTATCATAATTGGCCGGGCCAATTATGACAGCTGCCTGGGCATAGAAGCGGATCTGGAGTACAATGAACGAACTGCAGAAAATGCCCCCAAAAAGTCACATGAAGAAACGCCAAGACTTTGCCATTCGCTACGCCCCCCCCCCGCCGCAGCACTAAAGAAATTCATTCCTACTTCCGACGCTTCCCAGACGCTCCCCGATGGGATCAATCTAAGTGGCTCGCATACTTACCGCCATGGATGCCCGTTTTTCTAAGCAAGATAGAGGCCAAACCCTGGACTTAAGGCTTCTTATATTTCAAGCAGCCGCAGGAAAAGGGCAGGTCAGAGTCCAAACCCCAGCAGTTTTACTTCTTCTCGCCACTTCAACTACGGTGCTCATCAACCAATAATTCATCATTCGTCATCATGGCATCCAACGATCAGAAACCTCAGCGATTGTTTCAATGGACTGTCTGCGCCTATAAAAAAGAGGGAATGGACGATGAAGAGTACCATAAGTATCTCGGTGAGAAACATGGACCCTTAACGGCACCTTTCCTGGCTAAATATGGAATCCTCAAGCACACCGTGGTTAGTCAAGCCCCACGCGAGATACTTGATAACACGAAATAATTTCAACTGCTTTTTGAGCTAACTGTGACTCTTCTGTCTAGGTCCATAACACAACCGAAACCAAGAAACTGATGGCCAAGATTGCTGGGCCGGACTATGATAACTTTGCGGATTACGATTGCTTTGTGCAATGCATATTCCGGGATGTCGAGGATTTTGTGCGATTCCAGCAGGATCCGGCGTACGCTACCATCCTGGCTCCGGACCACGACAACTTCGCAGACACTACGAAATCTAAGTGCGTATATCTTTGTTGTGGTTCTTTTCTTTTCTCTTATTTTCTGAGTGAGCACAAAAGTTGACAGAATATGAAAAGGATGACTATTGGATGGGTGCAAGATTATGTTGTCGATGGGAAATTGGTGTAAATCACTTGATTTTACGTGTAGAGTAGAGCGATAGTTCAAGTTCAAACAAGGAGGATGAAAGCAGCACTGCGGTTGACACGTCCAGGGAGACTTTTCCAGTATTTATTATCTTATAATATGGAACAGACAGGACAATGAAAGTTCATTCGCTTGACACGTCCAGGGAGACTTTTCCAGTATTTATTATCTTATAATATGGAACACACAGGACAATGAAAGTTCATTCGCTTTCGGAGAAAAACGTTATGAGTGAGATACCACCTAGCCTCATCAGATAGCACAGGGAACATCCTTCGGGAGAAATAAAATTGTGCTAATAAAAAAAGATATCTGAACAAATCTTAAATACATGGAGGTGAGATTTGAGTTGGATTTATGGTATATATCTGGTGTAGAGCAGCATACCGGTAGATAGCCAATTTCTGCTTACACAAAGGTAGGAACTGTGCAGCCCTTACTGCACCTACATATATCTGGGCTCATACAGCTTGCCTAGTCAAGTAACTAGCTGCTATCAACGACGTCGAATCTCAAATATAGAATGGTGGCTGCCTTCCGGGCAGCGAATCGCATTAATATGCAGCCCATCCTCCACCGCGCGAATCAGCGCATGCCAATCCTCGGCCTCTCTCTCTTTTGCATTCAACACCTGGCGCATCATCAGATCCTTCTGACGCAGAATGGCCTCGAGCGTGCGCGACCTTGATCCCGGTGGTGGGAGCATCATGTCCATGATGACGATCCGGCTTCCTGGTTTGATCATCGCGGTCGTTAATAGCTTTAAGATCCGGACTGCATCAGCATCAGGCCAGTCATGAATGATCATCCGGAGAAGATAGATGTCCGCGTCTTTCACGGGCTGTTCTGTGAAAAAGTCGTGTTCCATGAATTCGATCCTTGCTGCCGTCTCTTTGGAAAAGGATGATTCGGCCTGAGATCGAGCCTGTTGAATGGGGTCGGGGAGATCTTGAACAATAAAGCGGAGATGGGGAAAGGCCTGTGCTAATGCCAGGGACGCGCTGCCGGAATTCCCGCCAACCTCTCTTCTGTCAATTCACGTCCACGTAGGTATATGAGAGAGAAAGAGCGAAACGTGGAGGAGATGGAATCTGGAGGGGCTTCCTTACATCCACAATTTTTGCATTCCCTAGAGCAGCCCAATCAAAGCCGGTTACGAGATGATCCACACTTGCCCCGGTATTCACCTTGGCTTGGCTCTGCATGTATTTGCCAAACTCGGCCCCTATGTCTGGGTTTGCCTTGAGATGGTCGAAGAACGGAAGGTCGGTGTTCATAGCCACATTATATGCCGTCTCGTTGCCCTTGGCCGGGTTTGGCCAATTGACGGCTGCTTGTGGGAATGCCCTCATGCATGGAACTGATCGATTCAGTATGTGCGATAGCCATGTAGCCAAGTCATCGTCTGTCACCAAGGCTGCTGAGAGTGGATTATGCGCGAGTCTTCCATCTTCTGTTTCGCACAAGACGCCCACCGTCATTGCCATTCGTGCTACAGCACGAAGGATCGATCCTGGGACATGAATCTTGGACGCAACGTCCTCGTATAGAATGGTAGTCGGGGGCAATGGGACTTCTTCCATTACCTTGAAGCGCCAAAGCCATTCTATGCATGCGAACTGTTGCTGCTGGACCAAAAGATCCATCAAAAAGTCGCTCGGCTCCTGCGTGACTTGTTTGATTCGTGTTACTGCATCAAAGATATCTTGCCGCGTATGCATGTTTGAGAAGGCCGCCATTGTGAATCCGCGCGCACGTGCGGCGTAGAATGTGAAAGCTGACCAGCGTCCTGATAAAAACCCAACCTGGAGAAAAGAGGCTGATAGTTTTGTCTGGTTCTTTAAAATGATATGCCAATGCTGCCAGGACCGACCGGTGCTTTCTTTCTTCGGGGCTTGGCCTTCTTAGCCCTGGTTCAGCTTTCGGTAAGCTTGCGTTGTCGACTATCAAACCCGTCGCTCACCGAGCACATATGAATCCATCAGACCAAGAAGCAGCCCCTGTGAGAGAGAAGAAATGCTTTGGATGCCGACGGAGCTACTCGTTATACGACAAAGCCCGTAAAGCTTATGATGCGAGCTCTGATAAAAGGGGTCAAAGATAAAATACCTGGCTTTACCAAGTGAGAAACTGAAGCCTTTCACCAAAACCACCTGGCACACTATTCAATCAGATCAATCAAGACATTTCACAATGACTATGAAAGACACCCTCAGATTAAACAGCAACACCATCTTTTATTCCACATGGGTCTTTGGCCTGTTGGTCACTATCATCATTTTACACTACCGCAATAAGAGTCCCCTGCAGAAGATTAATGGACCAAGAGGCAATATGCTAGTTGGCCAAGGCCTGGTTTTACCTCCAAAAGCAACTCAACGCCTCCGGGAATGGGCTCAAGAATACGGAGAAGTGTACAAGATTCGCATAGGATGGTATAATTGGGTGGTGCTGAGCAGTCCCGAGGCGATCAAGGAAGTTTTTGACAAACAGGTAAGTTGGTGCGGTGGTTCTTTCTGCATTGTACGTTATTACTGCTCATAATTGCTTACTTTTATTTGCATTTTGGGGCAGTCAGTATTGTGTTCCTCGAAGATGCCAGCGCCAATGGGAGAATTAGTAGTAGGAGGCATGAGAATGCTTACTATGCCTTAGTAAGTGACCTGCCCTTTATTTTTCTCGTTTTTTAACTCATGACTTCCATGTCTCAAATCTACGTTTCTATCTTCGCGAGTTCTTAATTCTGTACAGAAAGAATGGTTCTTATTCACTGTAGTGGTCCAAAATGGCGAGCTTACCGTACACTGGTGCACAACCTTCTGAAGCCACAGACAGTGCAGAGCTTCGTCCCAATTCAGACGATCGAAATCAAGCGACTGATATACGATCTAGCAGTAGCAAATCACAGCAATGCTGCTTTCTACGGTCATGTTCGCCGAGCTCTATTTTCTATTATGATGACAGCCGTATACGGAAGACGTATAGAGAGCGCAGATGACAAAGACCTCAAGCTGTCCGAGAAGAGTGGTAAACTTCTCGGTATGCTGAGTCGGGCGGGGACATTTATTGAAGATGAGATTCCTTTTCTGGCAAAACTCCCAACCTGGATGCAGCCATCGAGGAAGAAAGCGCTCGAACATGCCAAGTGGGTTCTTTGGGTGAAAATGCGAATGTGGAACGCGGTAAATATAATCTCTCGGTCATAAAACTGCTTTTTTTTCTGAGCGGGTTTGAATTAGGATATACGTACACCTTGTCTTTCCGAGATATGTCTTAGATCTATGGTCAATTAGTCTCGTTATTTTGGGCGGAAATGATAACTGACGTTGACTTCTGACTAGTTGCAAGAGCAATTTGACCAGGGTATAGCACCCGTCTGTTATGGGTCTGATATTATGAGAAGTGACTATGTATCTCAAGGGCTCCAAAAGGAAGATTGTGCCTGGATTGCAGGTGGTGAGTTTACCAGTTTTGTATGCTTACTCTTGCATAAATACCTTGCTTATCTATTCCCTGTCAAAGGTCTTGTGGAAGCGGGATCCCAGACGTCAGCAGCAACACTCACTAACCTGATCCTTTACCTTGCTGCGACGCCCCAGGCGCAAGAAGAAGCGTTTCAAGAACTTGAGAAGGTGTGTGGGGACTCTCGGGCTCCGGTGTACGACGACCTTGCAAACCTGCCCTATATCAATGCATGCGTTAAGGAAATCCTGCGCTTGTGTCCTGCTCCACCGTGGATTCTAAGACACTTCACCGACGCTGCGGTTGTTTACAAAGACTTTGTAATTCCTAAGGGAACCGCTGTCGTTGCAAATACCGCGGCGATCCATTTCGATCCGAGTCAATATACCGATCCGTTCCAATTCAAACCCGAGCGTTATTTGAACCACACGAAGCGCGCAGCTGAGTACGCCGCGATGGCAGACCCGTACGAACGTGATCACTTCACGTTTGGAGCAGGCAGAAGAATCTGCCCCGGGTCGCGTTTTGCAGAGAATATGATAATGTTGGCGTTGGCGAACATGGTATGGGCATTTGAGATCAAACCACCACCTGTAGGAGAAACAGGTGATTCGAAGGAGTTGGCTGAGATGGACCTTTCTGAGGACGCATTCGATCCGGCGCCCCTGAAATCTGCGAAACCTTTTAAAGTTACTTTTATGCCGCGGAGTGAATCTAGATTAAATATGATTAGATGATACGATTTTCTCAATTATATTTCGAAGTTCGCGTAGCCCCAGAAAAACATATCTTCATTTCTGCCTATTTAGGCATTAGCCCGTGCCGAAGCCCATGCCCGCGCCTACGTCCACTCAAGCTTATTCATCACGGACGTCCTGTATTTGGGCTCCTTAATAGAAACATCTGCGATCCAGACGTCCATCTCCCCGGATAAAAATATCTACTAAATACTACCTCCTGCAACTAACTCTATCTAGCAAGGAATCTAGAAGTCCATCTCCCTTTCCGGTTAAGATCATTTAGTGCGATTCACACTACGACTCGCACTGTGCACACCACTCTAAGATTAGCTGGAACATCAGGCTGTGAGAATGCCTGGTGGATTCAAGTAGAGCCAGCCTGCTAATTCAATAGTACTTGACGACAATCCCGACGAATTGGTGGCTGCATATCAGAATAGTTGGATGATTACCTGTGCACTTGAAAGGATTAAACCTAGAGAGCGCATGCTAGTGACAGGCTAGGAGAGTAAGAGTCTAAGAGCTGTGAGTGTCAGGTGACGGTGGTAGCCAGCAGAGGCTGTGAGGGGGACCACTTCAGCTAGCCACAGGTGGTATGCCTAGAGAGGTTGCCTGTCTGGAAGTGTGATGTGGAAGCTAGGGGACGCCTTATGCTGAAGTGTTATGTGGAAGGAGCGACTGCAGCCTACCCTCCTCCAGCTCACACTATACCAGCACAGCCTTGACACAAGCGCACGCCAATCTCAGCTTGCACGATATCATTGGACTCGGCTCGCTAGGGGGGTGCTGGTAAGAACTTACCATGCCTATACTACTAACAGTTCTTGCACAATTTGGGATGAAGGCTTTATGTGCTTGCATTGCTTGTACAATAGGCGCCCCTGTCTCAGTCTTGGACTACTTATACATATTACTCTTCTGCAACTGCACCAAATGGATCTCATCCCCCGTTTCAACGCTCTCGCCATCCCGATTGTCCACTACCGTATCTTGCATATCGAATGTGTTTCCTAGACTTTCGATATCATGCTTGCCCATTTTGCGGCGGCCGGGGAAGGGCCGTTTAGTCGACGTTTTTGAGCCTTCTGTTCCTACGGCTGTGCCTCCTATCTTTCCTCCTGATGAGGAGGTGACTTGCTGTTTCCGTGAAGCGGGTGCGGTTGATGCAGAGCCTGACTTCCCGACCCGGGAGCGTGATGCTACGGAGCTCATCACTTGGTATGTAAAGCTCTGGATTTTAGTCACCAGCGGGTGGTAGGTTATGAGACAGGCAGCCAGCAAATAGATGTCTGGTTCGACCATTGTCCAGATGGCAAGAGCAACTGTCGCTTGGAGCTTGGATTGGACTGAGCCGGAGCCGTCTCCTACGGCATCGCCGTTAAAGAACGAGGCAAAGCGGACGATGGAGGCGATAAGACCCCTGATCATCCAGGTCAGTAATGTTGGAGAGATTATTTTGAGTATTAGATGGAATGGGTAGTGGTGAAAAGTGGCGAATGATAGTAGAGGACGGGGTGAAGAAAATACGTCTCAAAAAAATAACTTACAGGCTTCCGAGCAGGAACATAACCGTCAATGAAATCTTCATATTTCGGGGCGCATGCAAACTCCACACCGTTGGCATCGGTAGAAACAGCATAACCACATCCGTGACGATATTTGGAAATGACGCCCATTCGTAGAACACTACTTCGTTCACACAATGGCCCCCAGGGATCGTTCGATCCCAGTTAAAGGCAAACGGGTGGCATAAATTCAACGATACAACCGCTGTTGTAATTAGTGTTAGTATTACAATCGCCATAAGTGTATGGACAATGATTCGAAACGTCCGCGAGGTAAAGATACGCAGGTAGAAGGATAAGATCGCGAGTTTGGGGATGCCGGTGGTCAGGAAGTACCAGAAGGTTGAAACTAGAAGCCATTTGAAGAATGCGGTGATGGTCTCGGGGCTCAGGGCTGCCAGTTGGTGCCCAGCGCCTGCAAGCTTGACTCCGCCTAGATAAACGCGCAGAGTTGTTTAGTTAAGTTCATTAAAACACTACAAAAGGAAAAATGTGAGGAAAGAAATATAGAAATGTATTTATACATGTATCTAGAAAAGAAAACCTAGTACGAAAGAAATAGCTAAGAAATAAGCAAGTATTCTGAAAGAGAAGTTTTACTTACAGATGCCAATGATAGAAGCACCAATCTGACAAATGTATGACAGAAGTACGAGGTAATCATCCGCTTCCCAGCCTGACCGACTGAGATGGCGACAATACATACGCAAGCCCACCGCGGCCGTGAGGATAGGGATAAATGCCACGGCGGTGCCAAGTGTTTCATAGCCTAGATATTGATTGGCGAGGTCGGGCGAGGGCGGGGTCGTCGTTGTTGAGTTGTTAGACATTTTGTATGTTTTCGAATGGATTGGGCTTTTGATATAGATTTGGTCCCCCGACCAGTGTCAACTTTCCTGTAGCGCCAGTGAAGTTAGCCTTATGAGAACTTGAAGAAGCACACAATCAGAGAACAACTAACCATTTGCTAGGTATTTTACTAGGTTTTCATAGAAACAAAAGAGAGAACGGCGTTGGTTCTGCGCTGATAGAACTGGTACAGCGGCGCATGGGCTCATTTGAACAGTTATATTCCCAACTAACATAACCTACGACTGGCACATACAGAAGCGGTAACAAAAGTGGCGGCGCTCGGTGAAAAGGGGGAGGTACATAACGTGTGGGATGGGAAAGTGATGGTAGTGTGTATGCAGAGTTGAAACTAGATGGAAGATTATGGATCGATAGAAATTCGTGCCACCATATAAAAATAGGTTTCCAGCGACCAATCAGACAAGTAATATCGGCGAGCAAAGACTGACGCGCATAATTGGGCAATACATGTAGTCGGTTTCCGCTTACGCCACCCGCCTTCGGCCCATTCAGAGCTGTGTCCTGGTCGATCTTTTCGGGCATTGATGATTCGAGTATACTCGAATAATAGTAAAAAGATGGCGGGCTTTGTCCCGGTCGTTACAAATTGTGTAATGGCGATTTGCCTTCGCCGCATGCGCGCATTGCCCACAGCTGCTCCATGGGTGCAAGTCGGCCTTCTTAAAATGTACTTGTAGCAGGACTGCCGCTGCTACCGCCCCTAATTTATTTCTATGCCTCCTCCCCATCTTCTCCGGCACTTTGGCGGAACTTGGTACTCATTCATCGCTGATTAACCGGGCTGTGCCATGGACATCCTTACGAGCCCTCGAATCCGAGGCAGCCATCGTCCTCTGGTTTTGATTCCGGCTAATACAGCCCCGGTGATTTGAGTGCTGCGCTGTGCTGTGCTGTTCGTTGTGTTGCATTATAGTAAGTCCCTACCACCCCCCATTTGGGCCACCATGCTTAGTTATCACCTTCTAAATAATAGCCTGTACTAGCAGATTCTATAGACCAATCAGAGTCTTCCTCCTCAATTTCCCGGTCCCCTGCTTTAACTTGGGCCTCTTTTATAGCCTGAATATCCGCAAACTTGGAATTTGGGCTAGTCCCCACACCCCGTCATTCCGGACAGACACTTCCTACAGACACAAAACTTCCTTATCTATGCGGCTAGCCAGGGTACCCAGCCACCCACCCACTTTTGTATAGCGCTTGATGTACCCTAGTAGACCCGTGTAGAGTATATCCCGCGGTGGCACTTCTCTCGCAGTTAACTCTATATGCATAGGTACTTCTAATCAAGTTAATTCTTACCAAAAATTATATATATTAAGGTATCTTTTAATAAACTTAAACGGTAGTATAATTAAAGTAAAAATTATATTTATATCGCATTTAAAGCTCTAAAAGTGTCAAGAAAGTGCTATATTTAGAATATATTGCAATTATAGTGACGCCTATGCTACTCGAAATTTAACCTCCTAGCTCGTAATAGTAGCTCTATTGCTGCTATAATAACCTTATTATTGCTATTTTCTTTCTCTAATTAATTATAAAGCAATTAAACTTGTAGTCCCTTTAGTATATTTATCTTCCTAGTATCTTTCTTCTCTTTTACTCTCCACACATGCTATTCTTAAGATAATTAAGATGCCACCTTCTTTATAGGTCTCCGCCTCTGCCTACTATTAATTATATCGCGATTGCGAGGTTATAGAAGCTATTAACTTTATGGAGGTTTAAGTATTAGTTTCTTTAAGATTAAGCAAGAGAGAGGAGCTAAAGTAGTAGAAGGTCAAGGGAGGTTTAAGAGCTTAGGGAGGTTATTATTATTGGATAAAGAGGAGGAAGAGGAAGATAATATTTCAATTGGTTATTATAATTCGGGAGCTAGAAGCTCGTCGTTGCTATTAGAAGAAGCAATAGAGATAGCACCCTATTATTGTGATATAGAAGCAACTAGAAGCTTATTGTTAGGGTCGCTGAAGTTAATAGTCCTAAAGCTATTATTATTAACTACACCTTAGGTGTAATAATTAGAGGCAACCTAAGCATTCTCTACTGCCTTTAGTAGATTTGCAGCCTTATATTACGCTTTAGCTTAATGGGCTACTATAGTTAATCAATAAAACCTTCGCATCGCGCGCTTATTCTCTTCTTTAACTTGTTCTATAGCTTCCTTTCTAGTGAGCGCTCTTTTGCAGCCTAGCCTAAACTTAAGCTTTAGAGGAGTTAATAGTGCTAGGATTTGAGGTGGCATTCATCTACAAAAAATTTTTGTACCAGCTTTTTTCGTTTAAACAATCATGTAATCTATTATTCTTTCGTCGCCTAATAACGTAAACTTGGTACTAAGTTAGTACTAGCATAATACCAAATAACACATTAGATACAAATAAGGATAGATTAACACTAGATATATATTAGCTCTACTTAGATTTTATATTATCTGCTCCTAATTAACCCTATAGTGTTTCTAACTACGCGCTAAACCTACCTATCCCCCGTTAGTTTAATACTAATATTACTAAAAACATAATGCAAAAATATAGTGCAAAAATATACTATAAGAATATACTATAAAAATATCTCTATATAAACACCTACTTTTTAGAATATAATTAATTCATAGCCTTTTATACATGCATATATATTTATTAGAGCTTAATTATTTTACTCTATATATATCTATATTGCTAACTATTTGCTATCTCTTAATATCTGCTATTTCTATTATATAACCCTACCCTCTAGTTAATCTTTATTATCTATTTTAACCCCTTTATCTTTATCCCCTATCTCTTTAGTATCTACTACCCTCTTAAGAGAAGACTTTAGCGTATTACTACTATAAATGCTCTCCTCTACCTTATTATTCTCTACTATAAGCAAGTAGCAAAAGACTACCTTATAAGGACTACCTTATTAAGCGTGCTAGAACTAGGTCTACTTTATTATCGTAAGATTAAAGCTAGGTTCTAGAATTATTACTACTCTTGCCTTAACTAAAGTTAAGCCTATACTAATATAAGTGTAGGTTAAGATTAGAAAGCAGGGGTAATAAGTTTTATTATTATCCTCCTTACTTATACTCTTAAAGCTTTTAATATAGTTAAAGTTTTCTTTAGTTTTATTTAACTTACTTAAAAACACTAGGTCTTTTAAGGGGATTTTTAGTATATACTTTATATACTATAATAGCTATTAGCTTTACCTTATACTAGAAAAGTTATTCCACTTATAAGATAGATAATATAAGCGCTAATAAAGAATATAGACATAAAGATTTATAGTGTAAGGCGCTTAGATGCCCCTATCTTTATATCCTTCTATAAGGCAACTATCTTTCTAATTGCTTGCAACTTTAGTAAACTCTCTATAATCTTATCTAGGTAGCGGAAATATAGATTTAAATTGCTCTCTAGCTTCTAATTACCCTTTAGAAGATTACCCTCCTTCCCTAGTGCAAATTGCAAGTCTATCTTATTATCTTTATCTTCTCTAGAACTTCCTATAGTAGAGTTAACTTTATTATCCTTATCTATAACTATAGTCTACCTAGTCTTCGCCGCCTACTCTATTTAGGTAAACTTTAGACCCTTTAGCTCTATAAGGTATAGGAATAAAGTATATAGACGCGCTCTATAATACTTAGCCTTATTAATTTTCTGCGGCGTATCCTAATTATTAGCATTTTTGTTCTTGCTTATCTAATCTTTATAGCTCTTATTATACTTCTAATTAAACTCTTTCTAGAGCTTATCTTTAATAATAGCTAGCTTCTTTTCCTACTCTATATTATTTCGGATAGTTATAGTTATATAGTAGATATTAGGGTATAGCATAACTAGATAACTAAGGAAATTGCTAGTAATCTTCGCCCGAATTATTAGTCTTTCGAGCAGCGGAGCATATATATTAATAATCCTGTCCCGATTTATAGTATCTAATATCGCGTCTTTCTTCTTGCTTTGCCTAATTAATTTTTCCTAGTTAGTTACAAGTATTATAGACTTATTTCTAAGCTAGTTCTTTAATATATTATCCTTTGCCTAGTTGCTATTATATAGCCTCTAGATAAAACGGATATAACTATTAACGTCCCCTAGCTTATAGAGGATTAGTGTACCGCTAGCAATTCCAATAAATAGTAGGGGGTACTCCTATCTAGCATAGCTATCCTTATTATCTAAACTATTATCTAAACTATTATCTTTTATAGGCTCCCACTTAACCTATTTGCAAGTTACCTTTATAATCGAATTTAGTATCTACAAGTTACTAGTCCTAGCTTTCTTTATCAAGTAAAACTTATCTATAAGAAGTAGACTAAAGCGTATAGAGTAGTAGATATCTTCGGGTCCTGCTTCCTTCTAGTAATCTATATATATTTTACCCTTATTAGCTTTTTTTTAAGACTTCTTTTCCTTACCTACCTAGTTCCTAACCTCTTCCTTAAATTCCTTTAAAACCTATTTTTCTGCTAACTTTAGTGATAAGACTAGGAAAACTAGCCTATTCTCTAGATAACCTTTAACTAGAGGCACTATTTTCTATTTATTACCTTTCGCATCCTATCTAGTATTATCGAATTAAGCTATAGTAACTACTCTAAGGTTTATTCTCTCCTTATATATAAACCCCCCTCTATATTTCCTGCTATAAGCCTACTTAAACCTAATATATAGTTTCTCTAGTATATTCCAAACTACTAGCTTCTCTTTATTAGATCTTATAGCCTTGCTCTTATCTATAGCTTTCACCTTACTAATAATAGTTCCATTTTCCGGCTAATATTTAGCTAACTCTATTTGCTAGGTATTATAGAGCTATAGCGGAATTAATATTAAACTTATGCTATAGTACGCCTTAATAAAATAGGTCGGAGATAATAGTATATAGGGGCATGCCTATTTATATTTACCCTTTACTTTACATGCTAATAGGTAGCTACTATTCGCGCCGTGCTCCTTTAATAACTAGTGCAGGTTAGGCTTTACGGTAATTTTAGACTATATTATATTAAAAGTATATTAGACTATATAGATTACTATAAAGCAAGTAGTCTTTCCTATCCCTATCTAGTGCCTAACAAGCCGCTCTCCTAACTTTTCGCGTACTAACTTTAGGTAACTATATCTCTCTACTATTATATTAAATACTATTAGACTTTAAATCGGCAGTAATTTATAAGCGTAAAAGGGTAATCTAAAGGAATATATAAGGTTTAGGGTATAATCCTTAGTAGGATCCTTATCCGGCCACTATTTAAGCACCGCCTTCCAGATCTCTTTACTAATATATAAATATTAAGTAGTGTCTAGCTTCTTTTAAGTACTATATAAAATTAGTAAATGCTTTTTAATAGCTAGGATTTTTAACTTATAGTAGGCTAGTATGCAACTCACATTGCACCTCCTATTATTTTAACCTCTCCTTAAAACTCTTTTTATTCTTATAATCCTCCTTAATTAGTCTTAGTTCTTCTTTATTAATTACCCTACTAATATCTTAGTTAATTAGGACACCTTGCTTTATCTCTATAGCTTCCGGGTCTAACTCTAGGTGCTTAATGCTACTTGCTAGGATATTAGAGTTAGTATCCTATAAACTCTAGCCCTCCCTAGGCCTAGCGTTACTAGCATTTATTTAAGCAGGGCTCTTGCTTGACTAATTCTTATTATCTACTATAGCTAGCAGTATATTAGACTCTATAGTATCCCTTAGTGCTAGCCTTAGACTTATTATTAACTTTAGCCTTAGCCCCTTACTATCTAAGCTATCTTTAATAGTTATATTCCTAGAAGCTATCTTGCTTAGAGAATCTTTAGAACTACTAGTTACTAGCCCTACTACACTTGCTATCTTGTTATAAGCATAGGCACTCTAGCGGAATAGGTAGTCCTTTAGCGCTAGACTCTATAGATAAATTTTAAATAGGGTCTTTCTACTAATATTTGAATCCTCCTCTATCGTCGCGCTATATATTAGATATATTGCATTCTAGAAAGATAACTTATCCTTAATCGCAAAATATCCTTTATTAGCACTACTATCTACTAGGGTATAGATATATGCTATCTTGTCCCTTATAGCATTAAACTTAGCCTAGTTAAGTAGGCAACGCGAAACCTAATCTTAAAACTTCTCCTATGATATATTATTCCCTTGGAGGATCTTAGTAGCTATAAACTTAGCCTTTAACTTTATAAAGAATAAGACTAGCTATCTTAGCTTACTCTTTAGGGTATCTATAACGCCTAATTCTATATTATATAGCATTACTATTAAGGCTACCCTGCTTAGTAGATATAGTTATTATAATAGTCTTTATAATCCTTAAATTAGTAGAGAGAAAGTCCCTAGCCCTATTATAACACCTGCTATATCTTTAAAAGTTAGTCCTTTAGTTTATACTCTTATTTATAAGGTGGATTTGCATACCTATACTTTGTATTATATCTTAAGGGGTATTATGTAACGA